>LOEQ01003507.1:512352-528702 GCA_001685075.1 Bramus lutescens
AGGTAGATGCATGAAGCTCCGGCCCAAGATGGACGTGGGTTAGAATCTTCCTGGCAAGCCATGACCCTGTGGTAATACACAGATTACTAGATATGGGTTAAGCAAGATATGAGAGTTAGCAAAGAAGAGGCTATATATAATGGGCCAGGCAGTGCTTAAATGAATAACATTTATGTGTTGTTATTTCTGGGTATAAGCTATCCGTGTGGAAGCTGGGCAGCATGAAATGCAGGCCTGCTCGCCCCTCACTACAAACATCATTGACATAACATGAAATATCCACATTTAAGTAAATATGTAACTTGCCTTTCTGAGTGTCAGTTACCTACTCAGCATGACTTTTTTAGTTCCGTCCATTTTCCTGAAAATTCAGTAATTTTATTTTTAATAGCTGAGTAATTCTCCATTTTATAAAAGTATTATATTTCCCTATCCTTTCTTCTATTAATGTTTTTCCAATATTTGGTTATTATTAATATAGCAGCAGTAAACATGATGAGCAAATGTAATTACAGTAGGTTTAAGTGACCATTGAGTTTATGCACAAGAGTGATAGTGTAGGATTTTTAGGTGGATCAATTCAAATATTTCCAAGAAACACTTATACTGATTTCCATATTAATTGTATAAGTTTGCACTTCCACAGACTATGGGAAAATATTCCCCATGATCCATATCCTCTGTAGAATGAGCTCTCACTTGTTTTTATTGATCTCACTTATTTTGAGGGGTTGTACAATAGAATCTAAAAGTAGTTTTGATTTTTGTTTCACTGCTGAATATTAATTTGTTTCTCAACCATTAGTGTTTCTTTTTTTTTTGAGAATTCTTTCCTTCAGATCGGTTCTCATTATTAAATTTGGTCATTTGTTTTCTTGATATCTACATTTTTTTAATTCTCTGAATATTTTGAATATTAACCCGCCATTGGATGGGTGGTTAGTAAAAATATCTGCCTATTCTGTAGGCTGTCCCTTGGTCTAAATGATCGTATCCATTGCCTCACAGAAGTTTTCAGTTTCATGATATTCCAACTGTTAAATTTTGTTCAAAACACCTGTACAAATGTCATTCTGTTCAGGAAGTAATTACCTATGCTAATTAGTTCAAAGCTACTCCCTTCATTATTTTTTTCCAGGCTCAGAATATTTGGTTTTATGCTGAGTTTTTTGGTCCAGCTAGTGTTGGGTTTTGTGCAGGTCAAGAACTATGTATCTCTGTGTTTTCTTCTACATAGAACTGTCCAGTTTGATCACTTTTGAAGATGTCTATTTTCCTCTGTATATCTCTGTCCAGTTTATATAAATAAAACCAGAAAAAAAAACAGGAATCTGTTGATGGGTGGACTCCTGTCTCTGTCTTCAACTAGATTCTGTTGATCAAATTTCTATCTTTCTTACAGTACCATTCTTGTTTAACTATAATTTTTTAGCACATTTTGATGTCAAGAATGAAGATACTTCAGGAGTTTGCTTATTATTCTGAATTGGTTTTGTTATTCTCTTTTATATATCTTGTTTTTATGTTAAAACTGTATACAATAACAGGTATCAATAAGGATTACATTTGCGATATCCAGTCCACCTGTATTTTGGAAATTCAGAGAAATATTCAATTATTAATCTTACCCAGGTGAGTCCAAAGTTTTTTACTTAATTTGCCTTCCTTCATAACTAAGGAAAACCATAACTCTAACTATTTAGTCTTCAAATTTATCAAAGACTAAAGAAAGATATAATATTACCCAAGTAAACAGAAAGTACAGTTTAAGATACTTCCAAAATAATAGAGACATATGATTTACTCTTCATTCAGCCAGAATTCATCTGCAACATTAGGACATCCAATTTTTTGTTTGCACACCTAGACTATCTGGCAGAATTTTCTCTGAAGCTAGAATTTTGAAAGGACTATCCTACCTAGTGTTGCAAAGTTCAGTAGTCCCTTTCTTGTGTGTTCTGGAGAATGCATGTCAGACTTTTATATGAAACAAATTTTGAAAGACTGTTATGCCTAGTCTGAACACAGCTCAACATTCTTCTTCTTTATGCCCTGCTTATGCAATTTGTACAGCATGTTATCAGTAGGCAAGGCAAGAGCAGTTTTTCACCCAAATGTCTAGGTTTGTCCCAATGAAAGCAAGCTCTATGGTGATATTTTATTTGTGCTTTAACAAATAAAGTGTGCCTGCAGATCAGAGTGTGGAAGCAGCTAAACTAGTCAGGAATAGAAGTCAAGCAGAGATAGTACACACATTTAATCCCAGCACTCAGGAGCCAGAGGCAGATGCATCTCTTTGAGTTGAAAGCCACCCTGAGTTATAAAAGATTGAATCAGTCAGGGGTGGGGAAAACTGGGCAGTGGTGGCTCATACTTTCGATGCCAGGACTAAGAAGGTGGAGACAAGAAGTGATATGTCTGGGTGAAGAGAAGAATATAAGGCAGGAGGAGACTAGAGCTCAGGATTTAGTCTGAAGTTCATAGAGAAGGCATTCAGTTGAGAATCCATAGAAAAAGAATCTTGCCTCATTTGGTCTGAGGACTTAGTAGACGTAAAAACTCGAGTGTCTTATTGCTTTACTTCTTTGATCTTTCAGCCTTTACCACCCAATATCACACTCTGGGTTTTTATTATTAAGACCAATTAGAATTCACACACACACACACACACACACACACACACACAGAAAAAAACCCTCCATATGGTGTTTCTTTGATGCCCGTCATCCTTTTATAGAGTAAATTGGTACGGGCAGGAGAAAACATGATTCACTGTCATGAAAAGTCTTAGGATATGAAATAATTAAATACCATATTCTTTAGGATTTTGAAGTGTTTGGAAATCACCTATTTATTTAAATTTATATTTTAACTTTGAAAACATATATAATATGACTACAAGTTTGATTATTATAAATGACTAACTACTAACTTGAATTTCTTAGTTATACATTATATTTTAAAATGTCTGCATGAGTATAATACACCAAACAAGAGTAGAAACATACATATAATATAACAAAGATAATTTAAGTTGGTATCAAAATACCAAAATCCAAAGCAGTGTAAATTATTTGAGAATAATAGTTGTCTTTTTATTCTATATTCTTATATTCCCCATAATTGATAACAAACATCCATAACATAGAAAATGACCAAAAACCAACCACCCCACTTCTTGGGAGTGTGGGCCTTGTGTTCTCAAGACTTGTTCCTATTTTCTAGGGATGACAGCATCTTTAGGGAACCTGAGAAAATTGAGATAATGGTCAAATTCTAGGAAAGTGGTCATAATAGGTGTTTCCCAGTCTCGTGCAATGGGGAAGTACAAGACTTATTTGCATACAGCTCAAATGAGTAAGAGCTGGCTAAGCCATCTTATCCAGAAGCCTTGGAGCTGCTCTGGATGCAGAATGCTAAGGAAATTACAGCAGAGGCACTCTTAGGGACTGCCTCACCTGGCTTACCTGTTTTCATTGGTGTCTGGTCCCCTTGCTCTGATGAACTTTAAGTTTTATGTTTGAGCAAGTAAAATTTATGTCACCTGTCTTATAATTTTTCTAGGTTTATTTCTTTATGACTGTTGACAGGAATTTCAGGAGGTCTTGCTGGTTGAATCTGATCTTTATTAATATGGAAGGAATCCATGGCCTTTGGTTTCTTATGAAAACAAAAGTATAACCTCTTCCCCCAATGGAATACATTTTTTTACTTCCATTTTAAAGTTAAGACATCCCTATATTATCTAGGATGGTTTAATACAGCAGGCCTTGTTATATTCCCACATCTCTCAACAGTTGTTTTTCACTTAAGAGCAAGCAAAAATTTAAAGGACAATACAACATACAGGATCTAGATTCCCTGTCTGTTTCTCATCCCTGTGTAGGTTGCTTTTATATTAGTTTACTCATTATTTAGAAACATTACTTTATTATTTTAAGCTATTATTTTTTTTGTCTGTCTATACTCATTTAATTTTATTCATGAAGTCTATGTGCATTTTATTAACTCTAGGACCTGTTCAGAAGCTTTTATTCCATCTGAAACTGCTTTATTATGTCTCACTATCCTTTGTAACTGCTAAGAAGCTTTGTTCATTAATTGCTGGTGACTGAATTTGCCCCCCTCTTGTCTATTGAGCCTGATGAGAGCCTTCTACTGGGACTGCGTCTACCCAAACCAGCTCTAGGAATACATTGTCATGCACTGTGACAGATGTTCTTACTTAGCATTTTGCTTCTACTTAATGTACCTGATTTTTTTTCTTCAGCTATCTCAGACCATATATGATAATTCAGACCCCACAATGGAATGCTTATTATACCAAGCTTTATTTTGTGGGCTACCACCCAAATTATGACAAGGAGGATAATTATTAGTTTTGCATGCATAGCCATAGCTTAACACTTATATTAGTTTGTTTCTCTTTATCTACATTTTGCTTTGTGACCTTTTTACCTTTCATATTTCCTGTAAGTCCTACTTTCCTATTTCTGGGGTCTGGCTGGTAAGGCCTGGCTTCTGGACATGGGCGTGTTCCTCTCTTTTTCCTCATGTTTTCTTCCCTTCTCTCCTCTGGAGCATATATTTATCATCCTAGTTTTTCGAACCCCACCTGACTCTCTCTACTGCCTAGCTAATGACAGTTCAACATTTTATTAAACCAATCAGACCCCTCAGTCAGGAAATGTGAAACAAATATAATAAATCTTTACATTGTTTAACAGATGTAGCATGAACAATTGTAACATTCTTTTACACAGTTAATTTTCTGCAGCATAAACAAATACAACACATCCTTAAATATTCCCCATTAGTGTAAGTATGTGTGATATGGACTGGATGTTGGCTTAAGCGATGAACCATCTAAGCTCACCCTATAGACATAATTCCTATAGCAGCAAGCTACTTCCCATAGATTCTATAAACTTCCCAAACAGTATCACCAACCATAGACCAAGTATTCAAATACATGAGACTATAGGGACCATTTCTCATTCAAGCTACCACAACCTTCTTTTGTGAAAAGAAAAGATTTGCACCTAATCCAAATAACTATTAAGAAACAAAAGAATAAGCCCCCACCTGCCTCAGCTACTTTAGCCAGTCAGCAGGAAAACTTCCTGCAGGTAGGTTGCTCCTAAACCCCATCCCATCAATTGTACCCTGCATGATACAAGTCCCACTCCACCCCCAAACAGTCCTATCTCCTGAGATCTCAGAGGAATGCTGAAACAGATGTTATAAAAACACAGAGAGGACCAAGAGGTAAATGACCACTTATCTGGTGGGACACACAACTCTCTAGGCCCTCCATACCTGAGCAAAACCCTGAGCTCCTGCCCCACATACCTCAGTTTTTCTAGTCATCCAGTGTGCAAGCTTCCTGCAGGTAGGCTGCTCCAAAAATCCCACCCCATTAATTTTACCCTGTATGCTACAAGTCCTACTCTGACCGCAAACCCTCCTATTCCCTGTGACCTCAGAGGAACTATGAAGAACAGGCTGTAACTGCACGGAGTGGGCCGAGAGAGCAGACAAAGAGAGCAGACCAAGAGAATGAACCAAGAGACCTCAGTGGCTCCCTGAGCCACAGATAGTGACAGTTCAGTACAGACCAAGAACAGTTTCCAAAGACACAGACAACCACTACACAATTTGGACCAAGTGTCAAAGACATTGCCACCACCAACTGGAGGAAGAAATTGGTAGGTACCAATGGAAGAATTTATTCAACAACTTATAAAGAAAAGCATGGTAACAGCAGAACTCAGTAGTCATACAATAGGAAGACTTGATCATCCTAATACAGAAGAAGAAGAAAACGATTTTAAATGTAACTTTATGAGGATGATGGAGACCTTTAAAAAGGAAATTTAAAAATCCCTTAAAGAAATAGAGGAAAAGAGAAACAGTAAATTGCAATAAATAAATAAATCTCTCAAAGAAACTTGAGAACTAAGGGAAAAAAACAGTCAAACAGGTGAAGACAATAGTTCAAACAGTTCAAGACTTGAAAACTGAAATAGAGGCAATAAAGAAAACACAAACAGATGGAATTCTAAATGAAAAGAACTACAGAGGCAACCATAATCAACAGAATAAATGAAGTGAAAGAGAGAATTTCAGAGGTTAAAGATACTATAAAGGAAATAGTTTCATTGGTTAAAAAAAAACATTAAATCCAACAAATTCTTAACACAAAACATCCAGGAAATCTGGGAAACTATGAAAAGACCCAAACAAAGAAAAATTGGGATAAAGTAAGAAGAACTCCAGCTCAAAGACACAGAAAATACATTCAACAAAGTCACAGAAGAAAACTTTCCCAACTTAAAGAAGGGTATCCCTGTGCAAGGACAAGAAGCTTACAGAACACCAAATAGACTGGATCAAAAATAAAAATAAAACAAAAAGGTCTCCTCACCATATAATAATCAAAATATAAAACATATAGAATAAATAAAGAATATTAAGAGCTGTAAGGAAGAAGGTCAAGTAACATATAAAGGCAGGCCTATCAGAATCGCATTCGACTTCTCAAAGGAAACCATAAAAGCCCAAAGGTCCCAGACAGATGTGCTGCAGACATTAGGAGATGCCAGCCCAGACTATTAACTCTGTTTACAGAAGCTTTTGTTCCACCAGATCCTGCAGCCATTCAGTTCCAAAGAAACACACAGAGGTTTAATTGTAACCTGGCTGGCATATTAGCTCAGGCTTCCTATTAACTAACTTTTACATATTATATTATTAACCCATAATCCTTGTCTATGATAGCCAGATGGCTTGGTACCTTTTATAGGTGAGGCATTCTCATTCTGTGTTCTCTGCATCTGGGTGATAACAGCAGACTGAGCCTTTTCCAGAATTCTCCTGCTTTGGTTGCCCCACCTATTCTTCCTGCCTGGCTCCTGGACCATCAGAATTTCATTAAACCAATGCATGTGACAATTCATTATAGAGTAGAAGACCATTGTCTCTCAGCAATAGCCAGCAAAGCTTTCGATTGCCATTGATGGATAAAACAAGATATTACATGACAAAACCAGATTTAAACAATACCTATCTACAAATCCAACCCTACAGAAAGTATTAGAAGGAAAACTCCACCCCAAGAAAGCCAGCTGAATCCACCAAAACACAAGGCAACATGTAGTCTCACACCAGCAAACCCTGAAGAAGGGAAACACACAAACACTATGACTAAAAAAATCACAAGAATTAACAATAATTGCTCATTAATATCTCTTAATATCAATGGACTCAATTCACTTACAATAAGACACAGGTTAAGAGAATAGATATGAAAGCAGGAACCATCCTTATGTTCTATACAAGAAACACACCTCCACCTCAGAGACAGACATTGCCTCAGAATAAAGGGTAGGGAAAGGAATTTTCAATCAAATGGGCCCAAGAAACAAGCAGGGGTAGCTATCCTAATAGCAAAATAGACATTAAACTAAAATTAATCAGAAGAGATGGAGAAGGACACTTTATATTCATAAGAGAAACAAACCTTCAAGATGAAGTCTCAGTCATGAACATCTATGCTCCAAGTACAAGAGCACCCACATATGTAAAAAAAAATTACTAAAGCTTAATTACACATCAAACCCCAAACATTAATAGTAGGAGATATCAACACCCCACTCTCCCCAATGAACATGTCAGCCAAACAGAAACTTAAAAGAAAAATAAGAGAACAGATGTCATGACTCAAATGGACTTAACAGATATCTACAAAATATTTCAACCCAATGAAAAAGATTATATCTTCTTCTCAGTACCTCATGGAACCTTCTCTAAAACTGACCACATATTGGATAACAAAGCAAACCTCAACTGAATCAAAAAATGGGAATAGCCCCCTTTATCTTATCAGATCACAATGGTTAAAAATAGAATTTGAAAACAACATTAACTGCAGAAAACCTACAAACTCATGGAAATTGAACAGTGCTCTATTGAAGCACCCCTGGGTCAAAAAAGAAACTAAGAAAGAAATTACAAACTTCCTAGAATTCAACAAAAATGAGGGGACTACATACCCAAACCTATTATACACTATGAAAGCAGTGCTAAGAAGAAAGGTCATTAAACTAAGTGCCTACATAAAGAAAGCAGAGAAATCTGACACTAGTGACTTAACAGCAAACCTGAAAGCTCTAGAACAAAAAGAAACAGATTCACCCAGGAGAAGCTGATGACAGGAAATAATCAAATTGAGGGCTTACATCAATAAAATAGAAACAAAGAAAACAACACAAAGAATCAATGAAGCAACAAGCTGGTTTTCTGAGAACATGAACAAGATAGAAAAACCCTTATCCAAACGAATCAAACAGCAGAGAGAGAACATCCAAATTAACAAAACCTGAAATGAAAAGCAGCACATAACAACAAACACCAAGAAATTGCAGAGAAATTAGGTCATAATACAAAACCTCAACTCTACAAATTTGGAAATAGTAAAAGAAAGGGACAATTTTCTGTATAGATAACACACACCAAAATTAATTCAAGACCAAGTGAACAATTTAAATAGAGCTATGACCTGCAAGGAAACAGAAGCAGTCATCAAAAGCCTCCCAAGCAAAATAAACCCAGGGGCGAATGGTTTCAGTGCAGAATTCTAGCAGAACTTCAAAAAGTATCTAATACCTATACTCCGCAAAGTGTTTTACATTAGAAACAGAAAGAACACTGCCAAGCTCTTTTTAAGAGGCTACAGTTACCCTATACAGAAACCACACAAAAGACTCAACCAAGAAAGGGAATTGTGGACCAATTTCATGAACATAGATGCAAAAATACTCAATAAAATACTGGCAAACCAAATCCCAGAACACATCAAAAGGATCTTTCACCATGATCAAGTTGTCTTCATTATAAAGGTCTTAGAGAGATCAGGGATACAAGAAACATATATAAACATAATAAAAAGCAATATTCAGAAAGCTGTCTGCTTACATTAAACTAAATGGAGAGAATCTCAAAGCTATTCCACCAAAATCGGGAACACGATAAGGCTGTTCATTCTCTCCATATCTATTCAACTTAGAACTTGAAGTTCTGACTAGAGCAATAAGCCAAAAAAAGAAGAGAAAGTGGATTCAATTTGGGAAGGAAAAAGTAAAACTTTCACTATTTGCAGATGATATAATAGTATACATAAGTGAACCCTAAAACTCTACCAGGGAAATCCTACAGCTGATAAAAAAATAAAACCTTCAGTAATGTGGAAGGATACAAGATCAACTCAAATAAATCAATAGCCCTCCTATATACAATTGATAAAAGAGCTGAGAAAGAAATCAGAAAAAATCTTCATAATAGCCACAAATAACATAAAATACCTTGGGGTAACCGCAATCAAAGAAAACAAAGACCTGTTCAATGAGAACTTTAAGTGTTTGAAGAAAAAAATGAAAAAAAGATATCAGGAAGTCACTATCCAAAATAAATCCTTCTTTACTTAAAAGAAAATCAGGAAATGAAAAGATCTCTTATGTTCTTGGATAGATAGCATCAAGATAATTAAAATGATAATCCTACCTAAGGTAATCTATAGATGCAAAGCAATCCCCATCAAAACTCCTACACAATTCTTCACAGACTTTGAAAGAACAATAATCAACGTCATATTGAAAAACAAACAGCAACAAAAAAACAGGATAGCCAAAACAATCCTGAACAATAAAATATTCAAGAGGCATCACCATGTTTGACATCAAGCTCAATTATAGAGTTACAGTACTGAAAATAGCTTTGTATTGGCATAAAAACAAACAGGTTGACACTTGCTTGATTGTTTTCATTGCAGCTTTACTAATAATATCAGAAACTGGAAACAACCTGGATATCCCTCAACAGAGGAATGGATAAAGAAAATGGAGTATTATTTACATGATGGAATATAACTCAACTATTAAAAACAATGACTTCATAAAATTATAAGCAAATGGATGAAACTGGAAAAGATCATCCTGAGCCAGGTAACCCATACCAGAAAAACAGATATGATATATTCTCATTTTTTATGTGAATATTTATAGATATTAGCTGTTAAGTAAAGGACAATTATGCTACCATCTATAGACCCAGAGAGGCAAAATAACAAAGAGCTTTCAAGAGTACAATGCATGGATCTCCCTGGTAAGAGGATATAGACAGTTTTCTTTCTTTTTTTTTTTTCTGAAAACAGCGGTGGTAGATGGGGATGAGAATGAAAGAGATCATGCAGGAATATGTCAGGATGAAGGGACAGAGTAATGGGAGAGTCAACTGGAACTGATGAGCATTTTTAGGGTGATGTAACACTGTAGTGCATTCCAAACTCCCTAAAATATATGAGAATGACCTTAGTGAAGTCTCCTAGTAATGGAGCATATGGAGTCTGCCCTGGCCATATTTCATAACCTTTCAGGCGAGGTACCTAGCAGTACAAATGGGATATCAACCCAGCAACAAAAATCTTTGACCTTCAACCTGTCCTGCCTGCAGGATATGCTAGGGGTAATGGTAGTGCAGAAGTCGTAGGAGTGACCAACCAATGATTGGTACAACTTGAGTCTCTGAGCAGTCTGGATTCCTACGATCCAGAGGAAGGATAACCCAAGACTCAGGATAGATCCTAAAATGGAAAAATCAAATAAAAATAAGTCAATTAAATGGTTCCTAATTATATTCTTCTATACTCCTCGATCTGTGCCTATCCCTGTGTCAACAGAGAGCAAATGATTGGAGCAGATGAGAGATCCACAGGCAAACCACACTTGAAGCCAGAGGAACCACTAAGAAAAGGAAAGGGAGGTTTGTCGGAGCCAGAGCCATCGAGGATACAACGAGGACACGGCCCACAAAATCAACTAAGAAGTGCTCGTAGGGGTTCACAGAGATTTGAAGGGACAAACACAGACCCTATTTGGGTCTGAGTTAGGTCTTTTGAATATATCTTATGCTTGTGTAATTTACTGTTCTTGTGGGACCACAAATAAGGGCAGCGTGAGGGAGGTAGCATGTGTTTGGGACCACATTCCTCCTACTGGATTGCCTCACCCAACCTTGATATGAGGGTCTATTCCTAATCTTCTTGTAACTTGTTAGGCCGTATTGGTTGTATGTCCCCGGGAGGCCTGTTCTTTCTTTTTCTTTTCTTTATTTTAAAGTCAAACTAAGAAGAAATGGACCTGGAGGAGAAGGTAGGTTGCGAGAACTACTGGGAGGAGTAGAGGAAGGGGAAAATCCGAGGTCAGGATCGAACATGTGAGAGAGAATAAAAAGACGGAGAAAATAAGTCACTAAAAAGTCTCAGTCCGAGTCGTGCCACATACACAGAGCCTTTCACTAAGTTACTAGAAACAGGAAGGTTAACTCACTGTGAAGATGGTCAGAGATGCTGAGCTGTCTTGAAGTTATTTATAAAATATTGAAGTGGCAAACTTCTTAATGTACCGACATAAAATATTATACAATTGACATTATAATCGAATGGCAAAAATATAAATCAACAATGCTCATATACGTATATGTACTATTTGAATGAATACTAAACCAATACTAAAGAAATATAAGAACACCTCTTAGTGAAAGCAAGTAAGTCAAACCTTTGTAAAGGACAAAATAAAATGAATTTGGTGTGTGGAAGAGAAATAAATGCAACTGTAGTTTTTCATATATGCTTTGTCGGTTTATATATAATAATTTAGTTGATAATGTCCATCACTAAGGTAAAGTTGATATCTGCCCACAGGAACTTGAAATATATAACAACCTACCAAATATTTTTATGATGCCCTGACATAATTAATAGCTACTCTTTATTAAAAATAAGAAAAAATCATATTTTTTAGCACCAGCACACAAGCATTTAGCTTGGTTATCTAATGTAACTGAAACAGCGGTTTCTGAAATACTTAGGGATACACAATCAGTTCAGCTAATGAGGTCACATTAACCTTAATGTGTACGTTTTGATAGGTTAAGCCCCTTTCCACCTGACTGCACACAGTTCTGTTTTTTAACAATTTATCTAGCACAAGTGTCATAGGCCTCTAGAGCAGATTTTTTTCCAGCTTACTAATCTTCCATGATTCTTATTTAAGGAAAAACCAGTCTTCTGATTCCACAGTGTACAATCTATCTACAATACATTACTTTTTTTAAATGAAATGAGCATTAAATCATTAATCAAGAAAAAGAAAATCAATTCATATTTCATCTTATCCCATGCAAAATGATAAAGTCAAAAATTTCTGTTGAACAAAAATATTTTTGTTATATTCATAACAGAAAGGAGCTTTGTGTTTTGGAAGAATAGAGCATATGATACAACTTTTGTCAATGCTGTAAACAACTCATAGGACAGAGATTCTCAGTACAGTAGGACTGTGTAAGAGAAGGAAATTCCATTCCATGATTCAGACAGAGGAAGATTTTTTAGAGCATTTTTGAAAAGATCAAACTATCTGATGTTCCTGAATTGTGTGTATACATGTCTCAGTGTCAAGCTGAATGTACACTTGAATACACAGATGACAGAATTAAGAAGAAAATGAGAAAAAACATTTCTATATCTGCAATGAAAACATACATGCAAATCAGGAGACGAAAATATCTACTTTTTAGATTAAAGACAAAAGCAACAGATATTAGCAGATGAACCATCGTTTTTCACATAGAACATAATCACATGAGAGAAGCATATTTTGAACATTATTAAATACAGAAAAGACTTGTCTGACTTTATTATGAGATTCTGGTTTGTATTTTTGTACAATTTGTTTGAGTTTGTTCCCTTCTCATTACTGCCTTGCCAATCTGCATGAAGAATATATTTTACCACCCCACTGATTCTGGGATCACTCCTTGATTTGCTTCAGCTAATGGCCTCAAAATGGAAGTAATATATGACACATTGAATCTGTCATTTTAAATGTCATAGCATGGTTTGATTCATTAGTGCTACCCAAATTCATTGCCGAATGTGGCTGTCTGCTATGGGGAGACATGTGGTGCTGATGTAGGTCCAACCAAATGTGACTGGTAAGTCCCCAATCAAGCTGAGTAGAGCAACAGCCAAACTCAAGCAACACAACTCAGACATTGGAACTTGTATGCTTTTTCCTAATTGCCACAGAAGAATTTTATTAATGGCTCTTAAAAGAGATCCCCAAAATAAAGGCATATCCTGCTTTAAAAGAAAATTTTCCATGTGAAATTACTTTATTGATAACACCAATAATGATGGATTGGATTCTCTGTCACGCTCTTCATCATGTTTGCCAATATTTTGGTTAATGGTATTTCTATATAATGATGTTATTTATTGTTTTATTTGGCTCCTCATTGTGGTGCCACCACAATGACTCAATACTCTGATATATATATATATATATATTTGCACATTATGTTTAGAATTTAGAAAATCCAATTTAGGATTTATACTGATGAGAATGACTGAGATGAGGAGGCCAAGCTATTAATCCTTTAGTGCAAAACAGACTCTGTAAACTTAATAGGCTTATTTGGGAGATCCTGTAAGAGACAACATTTAATATTCATATTCAATTTTAAATGTTTTAAGTGCAATTTTACCAGTAACTTCTGAACATAATGTCCTTTTTATAAATTTTAGAATTAATATCAAAAGATATTCTCCTCCATAGAACTAGCATTCGAAGGAGACTACAGGTAAAGAAAAATGGGTTTGTATTTCAAGGTGCATAATACTTCTATATCCTTAATATTTTCAAAAGGCAATGAAAACAATATATATATGAATCTGTGTTTCTGTGTTTTATCAGTTACTGGCAAGCAATTTGACATAATAAATTATTGAGGCAGAAAAAAATTTGGATTAATATATAATCTGAGAATGTTTTTCTACTATGCATACTGTATTGACTCAAATTTTATTTGTATGTGAACCTGCAATATAAAATCAACTCTATTTTATGCATAAGAATAAATCTAAAACTATCCATTTTATAATAACAGTGTCTTCTAGTATAGATAGGATAAAGCAGATTAGCTAATTTCAGATTGCTGGAAATTACATTATTCATCAAGCAGATGTTCAAATTTAACATTATTTAAAGAAAAAGAAACATACATATACACTCATATATATGCATATATTTGTTACATATTACACACATGTCTCTATATAAATATTTATATACATATATATATAATAAAATGTTTTTTTTCTTGACAAATTTTTGAAGTACCCATAACTGAGAACTTTGAAGGAAATATTGTATAAATAATTTAACTTAACCTTTGTGAATCATAAAGTAACTGAGGTTTAAAAACTTTACAGCAGTGTGGTCAGTGAAGCCTTTAACCTGTTTTGTGGCTGTTTGTTTGTTTGCTTTTGTCAAAACTCTAGGGTTTCCTGCAGCTTAGTCATGACTCTAAACATCTGATCTGTTCCTCTTTCAGATATTTTGCTTCTCTCTATTACCCATGATGTGCAGCTGTATTTAGAATTCTCTAAAAGAAAAATATTTGACTGAATTACATAAAAGCAGAATGAAGACAAAATAGTGAGTCTGAGGAAAACAAAGGGAGATTGTAATGATTTGTAAAAATAACTGTTGTGAAAAAAAAACTGTCTGTAATTTACAAATGGGACACTAAAAAGAAGTTGTACAGAAATCACAACTGAAACAGTAACAAGCCTAGACCAATATTGGTTGTTGAAAAAGGCATTTCTCAGAAAGCCTGTATCACAGATTCCTTCCTTAGTTTCCAGGCAAAGATAATGCATGTACAAATCCCTGAATATCATGTAATTAGTAATATGGTAATTTTATAAATGATGTGTCTGGATTCCAATAAGGATGTTATTTCAAATTAGAAATATTTATTTAGTTGGTTAATACATCCCTAGGAAAAACTTAACATCAAAGACTGAACATATTATTATGAATTCATCTATCAGTTTAATCAGATATTGTTTGGTTATTCTCTTAATCATTGTGCCTACATTAAACTAGCTTGTCTTTGAGGCAGAACATAATTACAAATAAAAGAGTTTGCAGCAAAGTGGGTGTTTACGTTTCTTATTCAATACCTTACAGAGTATGTTCTTGTACCAAAGATGACAGCACATAGGTGCGAATCTATATATGCACCAGCTCAATTTCTCTATGTTCAGTGATTGGTGTAGGTTTTTTCTTCAGAAATAGGGTCATATTGTCAGGGCACGGAGATAACCTATTGCCTTGGCAATAGCCTGGGTGGTTGCCATAGGAACCCAGTGGCAAACAACTCAATCAGATATAACTCAATCCCAGTACTGGAAGCTTTATTTGGTGACAAGGGCTGTCCAGTTAGTTACAGTTATCACTATTTGGTAACTTCATTTAGATCACCTTCAAATTTGTATGTATTTTAGGAAGCTTCTGCTATATTAGGCTCCCATACTACTTCTAAAGTGATCTCTAAATTTAGCTCTCTCTCTCTCTCTCTCTCTCTCTCTCTCCCCACCTCTGTATTCTCCTCTTCATACTCCTCTTTTCTCCACTTCCTCACTTGATCCTTCTGTTCAAGAACCATCCCATATATTAATAGCTATCATTTTATTTCCCATTCCTAGGGCAAAGTATCTGTTCTTCCTTTTCTCTCTATACATAATCTTTGTGGTTCTACAAATTGTCGATCAGTTATCATCAACTTAGAAGCTAATAGACATTACAAACAAGTATTTACCATATTTGTCTTTTTGGGTCTGGTTTAGGTCATTTACTATTTTTTTCTAGTTAACATGCACTTACCTATGTTTCATGGTTGTAATTTTTAACAGCTGGGCAATATTCCATTGTGTAAGTACCACATTGTCTTTATCCATTTTTTTTTGTTGAGGAACATCTAGGCAATTTCTAGTTTCAGACTATTACAAATAGAGCAGCAGTGAACATGCTTGAGAAAGTGCCCTTGTTGTGGGATGAATCATCATTTGAGTATATGGAAAACTGTGGCATAGCTCAACCTGGAAGTAGATTGATTCTCATATTTCTGGGAATACACCACTCTGATTTCTGTAGTCTCTGTATATGATTTCACTCCCACCAGAAATGGATGTGTGTTCTCCTTATTCCATATTCTCTTCATCATGAGCTGTCTCATGTGAGTAATTGATCTTAGCCATTCTGAGAGGTGTAATAGGAAATTTACAATAGTTATGATTTAAATTTCTTGATGACTAAGATTTAAACATTTCTTTAAGCATTTCTCAGTCATATGAAATTCCTGTTGGGAATTCTATGCTTATATCTGTTCCCCATGTTTCTATGTATGTATGTATGTATGTATGT
Source organism: Bramus lutescens (assembly GCA_001685075.1). Lineage (NCBI taxonomy): Eukaryota > Metazoa > Chordata > Mammalia > Rodentia > Cricetidae > Bramus > Bramus lutescens. Next base: position 528,681 of record LOEQ01003507.1, read on the forward strand.
ATGTATGTATGTATGTATGTAT
>LOEQ01003508.1:0-12108 GCA_001685075.1 Bramus lutescens
TTACCTCACTCAATATGATGTTTTCTAGATCCATCCATTTGCCCACAAATTTCATCAGTAGTCCTCCTTTATACAGATGATAAATGGGCTGAGAAAGAAATCAGAGAACAATCACCCTTCACAATAGCCACAAATCACATAAACTATCTTGGAGTAACTCTAACCAAACAAGAGGAAGACCTGTATGACAAGAACTTTAAATCTTCGAAGAAGACCCCAGAAAATGGAAAGATCTCCCACACTCTTGAGTAGGTAGAATTAAGAAGTAAAAATGGCAATCTTACCAAAAAGCAATCTACAGATTCAAGGCAATGCCCATCAAAATCCCAGCAAAATTCTTCACAGATTGCCTTTATGTTCTAATACACATGTTCATCCAAATGTCCTTGATGCCAGGAGCTTCCCAGGACAAGAATCTTATCTTGGGTTCTTTTGTACAAGGCTCAGCATAGTGACAGGTGTAATTAAATGCTCCAGGGCAGCGGGGACAGCAGGTGACAAGACTGCAAAATGGTTGAAGGGAGGTTTCCTTCTACCCCCACTCCACTTCCTTCTAGGATGATGACAAAGAGCAGAGTCACCACTGATAGTCTTCAGCGACTGGAGAGGGAGAGGCATCAACATCTGTGGATGTCCTCCGTCGAAATGCACAAATCCACACTAACCAGATTTTTTTCTGTGCTCCCACACATGCAGCCAGAGTAGGAATGAAGCCATCACAGCCAGTGTTCGTCGAGCCTCTGTTATGTGCTGGGTACAACAATATGCATTCTTCTCTTTCATTTTCTCATTAAACCCTCATGGTCTGTGAACAGTGCCTCATTATTATTACTCTGCCCATTTTATAAATGAGGACATCAAGGTCCAGAAAACACTTGCCCACAGCTACACAACTCTTAACAAATAGAGTCAGGGTTTGAATTATTCGTTTTGTGGGTTAAATCAACTTCAAAACTGTTATTCTAGGCTAAGTTCTGTGAGGGACTCAAAGGGGTATTAGAGAATTTTTCTGCTGTTTTAAAAACAGTGAAAGTATGAATTAATCCATGCAAAACATCAACTATATCAGGATAGAGAATATACAAAACACCGTATACTGCTTTAAGTCTTAATCAAATTGCCAGTGGTTGGCCCCCGTAATTGATTCTATCAGCCAGCACCTGGCAAGTGGCCGTCCTCCATGATAGCTTTCCGGCATTCTTTGGAGAGTCTGAGAGTCATGATCTGCCTTGAGGTGGACATAGAAAGAGTGGATCGATAGTGCGAGGAATAACACTGTCCGCAGGTGACCTCGTGTTAGAAGTTAGCATTGGAGGTGCAAAGGACCTGTCTGAGATCTTCCCTCACACCCTGCTGTGGTGCAATAAATTGTTTTAATTAATTATTTTTAAATTTTCATTTTGCATTCCAACCACAGTTCTCCCTCCCAACCCTCCTCCTGCCCCCTTCACCTCCCGCCTCAAGCCCACCCCCACCCATTCACGCCTCCAATGGGTAAGGGCTCCCATGGGAAGTCAACAAAGTCTGGCACATTAAGATGGAGCGGGATCAAGCCCCTCCCCACTGCACTAAGGCTGAGCATGGCATCCCACCTTAGGGAATGGGCACAGTGTTTTTTGTTTTTTATTAAAAAAAAACAAACCTGAAATTGAAATAAAGTTAAACCTTGGCCTATACCTGGTCCTAGGCAATACTTTTCTGAGAACAGGTAGGTGATATAACTGTCAAATAGCAGGCAGGCTGAACACACACCCCTTGTCATCCATGCAGCTTCTTTTTTCCTTATTTTTAAAAGAGCATCATACATGAGAACTGTATTTCCATTATTTCCACCCTGTCCTCTCTCCCTTAAAACTCCTCCATTATCATGTGCCCACCACTCCCTCTTAAATTCATCTCTTCTTTATTATTATTGTTACATGTATATCCATACATAATTATACTTATTATTGCTACATACATAATATATGTGTATGTACATACATGTATATTTATATCTGGGCCCAGTTGCTCATCTGTATGTGCTTAGTTTTGACCATTTAGATTGGATAACCTATTAGGGGTTCATCCTTAGGAAAGGCGAGCTATTTATTATTATTGTCTGTAGTTCTTCATCTAGGGTGGGGCCCTAGGAGATTAGAGACAATGCATGAACTGGTGTTTTCATTGTTCTAGTCTCATTTAGGTGGCCATGTTGCTAAGAATTTATTGGTGCAGCTCCCTGTCATATATAGAAAACACTGTATCACTGCAGGCATCCGGATCCTGTGACTCTTACAGTCTTTCCGTCTGCCTTTCTGCAGTGTTCCTTAAGCCTTAGGTGTGGGGGTTGCGTCGTAGGTGTATCAGTTGGGGTTGCGCACTCCATAATCAGCTGTTCCCTGCATTTTAACCAGTTGTGGATTTCTAGGGTGGTTTCCATCTGCTGCCAAAGCTTCTCTTAATGAGGGGTGGGAGTTACACTTATCTGTGGGTATCAGGGCAGGTGTTTTGAATGCAGGTGGGAATTAGAACCGTTTTGGAGAGTGGCAATTGTCCGTACACAGGGCCTCGGGTTGTGCCTCTCTAGGTCCACATGTCAGCTCTGCCCCTAAGACTCTGGGTCTTCTTTGGAGATATCCCAACTCCACATCTGCTATCTGCAACAAGAGTAATTACTCCTCCATCCAGCCATAGCCACATCTCACAGCCACCGAGTCATTTCCATTTATTTTGCTATTTTAACCAAATTGAGACTGATGTGGTCTAGCACATATCAGCGGAAGAAGCAATCAGGGCCTGGGAATTGAGTCTCCCTGAGATAGTAGCTTCAGAATGGGGCTACCCTTTCCCTGAGTCAAAACATATTCCTAAGGGATGCCCAGTCCAGCTAGGTCGGAACTACTTGCTACCAAACCCCAGTGTCCAAAACGTGCTCTCTCTTTCTGACCATGAATCTATCCCATCCAGTGACTTTCACATTTGGGGAAAGTCACTGAGAAAGGGTACCTTCTCTTTTCCTTTGTTTTGAGGAGTGCCACCCCCTCCCACATACTCCCAGTGTCACCAGCAGACAGAATCCTGAGGTCAATTGGTGGCTCATTCTTGTGGTTATCATTGGCAGAGAGAATCCTGGTATACTTTAGGAAGAATTTCATCCCACCAGCCTCAGAATTCACTGAGAGGGGTCATGTGGATAGAATCTGCAACCCTCCTCACCATTCTCCCTCCATTTGCGTCTCAGATCTGTCAGTATGAATGGCCTCAAACCGAGAGCCACCCGACCCAGTCATTTAAGGGGTGGCCTGTGCCTGTGTTAGGGGTTTCCTGTGAAGAGAAGCGAGGCACTGACTGATGAACCTCTGATTGGGGAACATTGTGATTGGAAGGGGACTCTTGGAAGTCTCAGTTCCTTACTGCACAATCAGACTTCCTGTCTGTGTCGGAGCCTCGAGTGCTCCTCATCAGGGCTGCAGGATGCACGTTGAACCTTGGGGTCACCACATTTTTTATCATGCATCGTTTGTGCTCCATGCCATGAGCCAGCTCCTCTATAGAGGAAGGTGGACGAGTGGCCTAAAGCCAAAAAATCGGTGCCAAGAAAGGGACATTACATTTTAGGCAGGATGGTGTTCTCATCCACCTGCAATCCTTTAAAGTTAAAGGAACTTTACTATGGGGAAGATTTTTGCTGTTCACAGATAACTAAGAAGGAAGGGGCCTAGGGTACCAAGAAGCGGAAACAGATGAGGTCTTTAACTTCCGAGGAGAGGGCAGCCAGCACTGTGCTCCTTAAACCTTTCATCATCGGGTAGCTTAAGATTCCGCCCAGTGTGTGATGAGCTACGACAAATAGGGATTGATTCTCTGCAAACTGCCCCCGCGCACACCTGTCACCTTAGGCCACGGCAGACAATAAGTCCAGGAAGGTCACAGTGAGACCCGGCTGCCCTGCTGTCCAAATTGCAGCTGAACCCTGAGAGCGGCCTCCAGCCCAGGAGAGAGGTGAACAATGGCCCACGAGTGGTGGGCCAGCCCCGAGCCCTGGATTGGGAAACCACACAGAGGAGGAGGAGAGGAAGGTGTGCAGTCTGTGAGGGAGGCAGGAAGGAGTGTGCAGGCGGTGTTTTTATTTCTCTCAGCCATTATGGAAAGAACGGCAGGAGCTTAAATCTAAAGAGCTGTGCAGAAATAATGTTGAGGACTTAACAAAAGCTGCAGCTCTGCTCTGCTGTCCACCTGCTGGGGCCTGTCTCTGCCGCAGCTCTGTGCAGTGGGTGATCTTACATTCTCATATGCTTCCATGAGCCCCGCTGTGGGGAGCAGGAGCCAGCCTGCCCTCTGCATGCCTCGGGGGAGCCTGGTGCAGCTGACTGGTGACCGCACTCCAGAGAAGGCAAGGAAGGCTATGACAGAAAGCAGGTAGTCTCTTGCCTGCTCCAAGGACTGCCCTGAAAAGTGGCAGGGGCATGGCCACTTTAGGTCAGGCCATCATATGAGATCACTGTAAAGCCGAGAGAATGGGTTTAGGGACATATCGCACCTGAATAATGGCAGCTCTGCTTTGAGAATTTCATAGTTAGCAGAATGCCTGATGCATTGATAATTCTTCTACACTGATATTATAATGAAAATGTAACACTTAGCCCAGAAATTTCAGTTCAAAGTCCAAGTCCTAGAAAGACTTTGAGTGGGTGGGTGTGTTATGTGTGTGTGTGTGTGTCTGTCTGTCTGTCTGTCTGTGTGTGTGTGTGTGTAGGCCCGAAGACAAACATGTTTTTTGTTTCCTGCCATCCATGTTGGTTTTTGAGATAGCTCAACCATTTGTCAGGAACTTGTCAAGTGGGTTAAGGTAGCTGGTCAGTTACTTTGCCTCCCCTGCACTGGATGACAAGTGAGCAACATCATGCCCAACTGTTTGTTTATATGCTTGTTTTTCACATGGGTTCAATGAGTTAAACTGAGGTCCCTTTGTTTGCAAGGAAATCACTTTACCAATTGAGCTATCTCCCCATAACCAAAAGGAGCTTCTAAATTATAGACATGGCTATCTGGTCATAATTTTTAGAAATTATCCCCAACAACTCAAAAGAATAATGGAACGTTGCAAGGTTTAAAGTCAGAAGAGCGGGGATTGGTCATGTCCCTGTGGGAGTCTGTCCTGTACCCCTCAGGGGCTCAGGGCTTTTATCCTGTCTCCTTTCAGACTATTCTTCCAGGGCAACCTAACCTCTGCCTCAGTGTCTCCAAGTTGTGCTACATTCACTCTTGAAAATGAATATCCTAGCACACACATTGGCTCCTTGTCTGTCTTTAAACCCAGCTTGCCTGGAAGCACTAACCAGTGTGCAGCTTAGGGAACACTGAGTAAGAACTGCACAGCGAGGCATCCCATCCTCAGGGTGCTCGTTGCCACGCTGTCTCTGGGTGCTGCGGAAAGCTCGGCAGTGGATTTTTGATGCTCAGCACACCGAGCTGTGGTTGTTTGTGGTCCTGATGGGAGCTGCCACACTTGAAGTGTGTAAGTGAGCATAGCAAGTCAATTTCTTCCCTGAGCATTTTCTAGGAGTTTTGGGGGAAAGGCATTTTTTTTTCAGGGGTATCTTTCCTGACATGTGGAGGATACCTTTCTAACACTTCGGGAGGCTCTGCTAAAAAAAAAGGGACAAAAGCAAAGTAGAATCAAAGGGTAAGAGTGCTGTCAACAATAAGACAAGGAACACTTGAAGCCAGATGTCCCCTCCCTAGAGCTTCTACTTCCATTTGTTCAGGTTAGGTGGTGTCTGGCTCCTGTTTCTTGTAGCTCAAAGTCTAATGTAGAAGGCAGTGCATATGAATTTCCTGCTTCTCTACCCTTCCAACTTGGCTTTTTATGCTGTCCTAAGTGTTCAATGTGTTAGAAAGGCTTTGTAGAAGAAAGAAGGCCTTACACAGATATGAAGGCATCTGAGATCTTTTCTTTAAAATCAAATCACAAACCAACTAGCCAGAGTTGTTATCAACTTGGAATTAGAATAAGATCAGAGATGGAACAACAGTAGATCGAATCCCTCCTCTAAAGGCTGTAGTTGAATGGGTTGGGTAAACCACCATCATCTTCATTTATTAATTATTATTTTAGTGAATGCTGGGGGTGGAATTCTGGACCCATCCACTTTTTAATGAGTGTCTTCTTTGTGGATAGTCTGCATGTGTCTCTTACCTGTCTTTGGTAGCTGAATATTATGATTTCAATGTACTAGGGTACTGTGGGACAATGTTCTTGTACCCTGCAAAGATTTGTCACTTGTTTTGGTTTAATAAAATGCTGATTGGCCAGTAGCCAGGTAGAAAGTCTAGGTGGGATGACCAGAAGACGAGAATTCTGGGAAGAGGAAAGGCTCAGTCTGCAGTCATCACCCAGACACAGAGGAAGCAAGATGAGAATGCCTCACTGATAAAAGGTACCAAGCGATGTGGCTAACACAGACAAGAATTATGGTTAATTTAAGATGCAAGAGTGAGTTAATAAGAAGCCTGAACTAATAGGCCAATCAGTTTATAATTAATGTAGACCTCTGTATGTTTCTTTGGGACTGAATGGCTATGGGACTGGGAGGGACAGAAACCTCTACCAACACTAAGGTCCATGATTGCATATGGACATAAAAACACCATCAGGATTTCTCAACACCTAACAACTGCATCTTGTTCTCACACCTGGTTCTGCTTTAAATAAAACTAGACTCAGAAGAGGAAGATAAGGGTAGCCCAGTAGGTCAGGAGGTTGTTCTATCTGCATAAAAGAATGTGGTCCCTTATTCTGAGTGAGGATTAACAATAGCAAAGGACTGGAAGTGAACTCTTGACTGACTGGGAGTCAGTGTGACTCAGCCTTGTGAGTCTGGGTCTTGGTGGTCAAGGGTTCTGAGAGTGAGAGTAGACGGGGCTTGGAGTAGCAGATCCTGACTGTTAGAATACTGGAGCTGATTTGAAAGCATAATTACTCTTGATTCTGAGTAAGGGAAAGAAAGAAACAACAACTGGTATTTTTGGAGGTTCAACATGCAGCACCAGTCTGGGAGCACACCTGTAATTTCAGCTATTCAGAAAGCTGAGGCAGGGAGTTCACAGATTCAAGGTGAGTGACTCCATTCAAAATACAAACTTTCAAATAAATCTGGGGCTATTGCTCAGTGGTAGAATACTTGTGTCCCTACACACACACACACACACACACACACACACACACACACTGGCATGCATAGAAATCAGGCCATTCTCCAGAGAAGTCTTTCCTGGCCCTCTAATTTTGGGCTGTTATCTACATTGCACTTCCCAGAGTCAGACTGGGTACTTTATTTCAGCCCTGTTGGCTACTGAGTCATAGCAGGTCACACGCGTGAATGACTTCACTACGTGGGCACAACCATCTTTTCTTTGGGGGCAGCAGGATCAGAACACAGGAAAGTCAAGGCCTGTCAAGATTAGACACTACGCAGGGTAGAATGATCCTTATGGTGTTTGAGAAAGACCAACTTCATACACTAGAGCTGAAGACTCAGCATCTGACAATAAAGAACCACTGTACGATTTGGGCCTTTTCTCTCCATTTGCCAATCTATTTTGAGATTTATGAGGAGGAAGACTTTTGATCAGGCTAGAGATTTATAAATGTCTCAATTGTTTGGTCTCATATGGTCCCCATGCTGTCTAAAACCCCTTGAGCTCTACCACATTAATCCAGGGGTAGGCTCTGAGGCTAGCAAGGCTTGAGAACCCTTCTGTCAGTATCTCATGTTGTTATTTTGCAGAGAGTTGTGGTTTCCAGAGAAGGCTGACCACCTGCTTAGGCTCACACAGCAGAATTGGAAACTGGGAATGGAGTCAATACATCTCACCCCTTGTCCAATGTTCTTTCTTATATTTCGGAATGTCTAGTTGCCTTGGTTCAAAGTATGTCTGTTCTCAAGAAACCCATTCTGATTTATTTATCCAAATTTGTATTTTTCCCATTAAAAGTTTTACATTAAAAAAATATATAATCACACCTGGAAATTCTGGCCATATTCCATATTATAGACATATAATGTCTATAATGAATGGTTTAGGTTATGTGGTTTCTGTTCCTTTAGATAGGCTTGGTCACAAGAAGAAATAGTAGTAAGACCGTAAGGACCCTGAGACTCCAGAATGGGAGTAAATGCATGGAGGGTGAGAAAGGAGTGGAGAAGGCAAAAGGCAAGAATGGAGACCTGACAGGGATTGCCGGGAGCATGAATGTCAGCCTTCCTTCTAGATTTCGATGATTGGCTTTCCAGAATGGACAGGTGGTTAGCTAGTTGGTAGGCATGGAATGATACTCTTATAATACATGGACTTATTCAAGGGTTGCCCTATGAAGGGCATAGGGATGAGGTCCCTGAAGGAGGGTATCAGTGGAGTCCGTGTGGGAGCTGACTCTAAGGCAGCAATAGCTATTCATCACAGATATCTGACGGATTCTCACCCCCAGTAGGGTATAGAAGAGACATATAAGGGTTTAAAATCAAAATCATTCTGTCATACTGAAGAATAACGATAATTCCTACTAAGGGAATGTATATATTTTTAATTTCAGAGTGAATTAAGTGCCTATAAAAGGTGTTGAGTTGGCAGCCTAGAAAGCTGGTGCTTTTGATTTATGCCCAGCGAGGAAAGAGAAAGGCAGTTGCCTGGCACATTTCTGAGAGCTTGGAACCACCCACCCATGTCCTCTACACTTTATCTCACAAAGAATTGCTGTCCATCTTTCCTCTTCCAGGTCCTCCCACCACTCTGCAATGGCTTCAGATAAAGAAGGTAGCTGGACCAAATAGTAGGACAGTCAATGAGAGAATATTGAGGACCATGGAAAACACGACATCCCGTGACCATCATTTACAGACCAAGCTGCCCCAGAAGCACGTGCTTCATTTTGGAATCACATTTGCATGTTTTATTTCATAATCTTCTCAAAATTGTTTATTCAGCAACACTTGCTCGTGTCACTTTTGTTTTAGGGAGGGAGACTTAGGCACAGAAGATGATAGAATGTTGGAACTGGAGTTATCTTTAAAAACTGACAGGGCTAAAAATAGCGCTCAGATTTCCTTACTTTCGGTGAAGATCGCAGTCTCCAGCCTAAAAAGATGAGGCAGCAGTGGGTGTGGACTCAGAACCCAGCTGACCTAAGGTGTTGCATTTGTCCCATTGCACAGATTGGTCCTCGTTACCTACCATAGGGTGAAAACAAAATTACACACAGGTAAAAGAATGGCAATGATAAAAAACATCAATAAAAATAACATCTTATGGAAAGAAAATCTCTATCAAGATAGGTTAGAAGCCCAGAAGCAGAGTAGCTAGTGTAGCCATGGAAGTGAGGCAGAGCCAGTCTCATTTGCTTTAGGTTCCCACTTAAAGACACATTTTATTTACGGGATGCTTAAACTGTCTGAGCCTCATATGCCCCATTAGCAGACTAGGAGAGGAGAAGCAGCCTGGCAGAATTACACACAGCACCTGGATAAAGCTGCTAGCTCCCAGCAGGCTCTGAGTATACACTGGGTCACCTACTAGGGGAACATTGTTTTTTCCCATCATGTTGAGAAATACGATGATTTGGGGAAGAAGTCTTTTTCAAAGAAAAATGAAAGACTGATATTTTTGTATTTTTATTGCACTTTTATTTTTTTACTGGCTCTAATTTGGATGTCTTTTCTTGTTATCTCTCCAGCTTTGTGTTAAGAACTGGCTGTTGATTTCATAGCTGATGAAGCAGCCTTCACTTCAGCTTTATTAAGGCTAGTCCACAAAAGCTTCCAGAGGTGGTATATATTGAAAAGATATCAAAATACGTTAAAATTGACCACTGAGCGATTGATTGCAAATGTTGTGCTGTCTTCCCAGGCATTCTTTTCAGAAAGAAAGTCTGTTGGAAGAAGAAGACCTTCCAGAGTCCTGAATGCACAACTTCCTGATGCTGATAGCAGACTCACATACACACGCACAGACAGAGTTCATGCCTTCCACAGCAATCCAACAATTCTGTCATGCAATTCCAAAGGCTGCTGTGGGGGAAAGTGTATTCTTTAAGGAGTGTATTTGTGCTTGCTCTTATTAGAAATGAAATGTTCATAGAAATGTCACTGCACAAGTAAAGCACTTACATGGGGCAAGGAGATGTGACTCCCAAAGACAACATATGCACACACACACACACACACACACACACACACACACACCTCCCCATTTATTCCAAATGTGTATTCCACATTTACAACAGCAGTTTAGCTCATAATTATTAGTAGAGTATTGAAAATACAAACAGTACTTTTCTGTGGGTTTAGTATTGCAGTATGCCTTACTTACGTGCTACACACTAGGCAAGGAAACAGCAACAAAGGAGCCCTACCATAATCAAGCAAGAAGGGAACTCCTGAAGTGTGACCTTCAGCCTTCATGCTGCCATCACTGATTCCAGGGGATGCCTTTACTTTCTAAGAGTATTGGTCATCCACAAAAGAACTGATACTTTCGTTCCTGTTAACTATAGTACAGAGCTGCATTGTATCTTCATGTTAAGTAAGAGAGACCTAAGGACATGTTTGCAAGACAAAGCTTTCCAAGCCTATATATTGAGCTACAGCTAAGTTCACTAGTTCAGGTTTTGGAGTATGGTCTGTGTCAGTGTGATCTCAGCACTAAAGCATCCCACAACTCTGCATCACCATTTTTGGATTAGCGGTCCAGCACTTACCCAGCTTGTACATTGAGACAGATACTTTGAATACTATTGATGCAATTGTTTGTAATTCCTCCCCCCTAAAGTTACTCATAGTTTAAGTGGGACACTGGCTAACAGCTATAAATATATGGTTACAAACAGAAGCGAGGAACATGAGACCCCAAGTGGTTAGGGCAAACTTTCTTTTTTTATTTTTTTCTTTTCTTCTTCCCTTTTCCCCTCTTTCTTGCTTTCCTTTCATTCCTTTGTTGTGCCTTCTCATGTCACTTCCTATCTCAGAGGCAGAGAAACTGGTTAGGGGGCCCAAAAGAGAGTTTTTGCACAAAATATGAGCACTCCAAACTCAAGCAATGTGGCAGGGAGGAAGTGGATTCTGGCGAACCTCAGATCAGGGTACCGTACTCCAGTATCATTTTCAACAGACAGTGAGAATCAACAGCACACTTCTATTGAGCACAGTTCTGGAAACTGCCAAGCAGATGGGAAAGCATCTTCTAGATATGAAGCTTTACATGGTAAAATGGTAATTGAGCAGAAAGTCACCAGTGCAAGGCAGAGTTTAGCTTAAATACTATTAATGCCATGGATTTATAAAAACAAATAAAATTTGACATCTCAAGTATCAGATGTCTGCCATGCGGAAACCAGGCATTCTGATGGAAGTACGATCGTGGGAGGTGAATCAGGAAGTGAAAATCAAAGTAGGATGTTGTGTCCTCACTGAAAAGAAATGTTCTAGAGAAAAAAGCAGGCAGTTAAGAGTAAAACAGCAGCGATGTACCTCTAAAGATAAACAGCACAGCCAGGGAAAGCACACATAAAGGTTGCATTAACAAAAGCATTGTGAAAATTATAAACTAGGTACAGTAGATGGATATGGAGATTGACAGTTGTATTATTCCATCCATAGATGAATGTGGAATGGCAGAACTTGGAAACAGGGAAATTAAGAATAAATGTGCATCCCTTCAAAACAATGAACTTGTCACAATTAACTGTCTACAGTTCAAAAGATCTCAATAGTCCTTCAGAATAAGTGCAATAAGGATCACTTCTCAGTTAGTAATAATTCTCTTGTACATTAACCTGAAAATCAGGGGCAGTAGCTTATTTGTAGAGTGCTTGCCTCACATGCACAAAGGTCAGTTTTCAGCCTCTCATGAACAGGAAATGAGGATACACACCTGTAACCCCAACACTGGCATGAAGATCAGAAGTTCAAGGTAATCATCAACTCTACACAATATGAGTGCAGGCCAGCCTGACCTGGAGATCCTATGTAAGAAAGAGAGCTGGGGGAGAGAGGGAGGGAGGGAAGGAGAAGGGATGGAAGAAGAAAAAGAAAGAAAGAAAGAAAGAAAGAAAGAAAGAAAGAAAGAAAG
>LOEQ01003508.1:17207-26814 GCA_001685075.1 Bramus lutescens
ATAAAACAAGCTGGATGAATCTTATCTAAACCTAGATGCTGGATGAATGGCACCTTGGGCCTTATTCGGAGTTGCTGAGTAAGGCCCTTCCTATGCCTGAGAAACTCTCTGACTGTCTTCTTGGCTTGCTCTGAGAAAACACCTTACATTTCCAGTCCTTCTATGCAGTTCAGCAAGTCACTGTTTCTCTAATCAGTGAAGCCCTGGTAAGCTAGGGCAAACATGGCATTTTCCCCACAGGCCACTTACTAGTCCACATTCCAGAACACAGTCAATGCCTCCCATAGACTGAGGGAGAGTCTATCCCAAATGCTTCTTTCTCCCAGGTCCTCCTTGGAAAGCAGAGCACTCTGAGAGAGGGCCATTTGGAAGTTGTCCTCCCTCTGCTAACATGTATCTGGAGAGATGGCTCTGTTTTCAAATTGACCAGAGCTTGACGGGTTTGTTGGTTCTGTTCTCCCAAGTACCCTGACCTCATTGGGAGCCAACTTGCCTGAAGAGAACACTTCCTGTTGGCCTCTTCCTCTGTGGTTTCTCTGTAATTCTCATCACCTCTAGCAGACACCTTGGAATGAAGTTCATAAGCTTACCTTGAGTGACATTGGTTCCGGTTATTTCCTATACAGTTTCGTTCTCCATAGCTAAGGCAAGATATAGCTAAGGTGAAGTACTAACAGGTGTGCTTTGGGATTTCTGAACTGGATTCCTCACCTGGAATGTGGAAAGAAACAACTATATTGCATCTAATTTGGATAAGATTAGAAAGAAATCACACACAAGAAAGAGTGTCGTTCAGCACCTGGCAGCCTGCAGGGATTTACTCTTTTTCTCTCTACAAAAGTACCGGCCAAGGCCTACGAAGATGATGCTGTGACCTGTCACGTGGAAAGACTTGTATTTGTAGAGCAATGATCTGTGTTCTAGACCAGCTGGCTGTGAAAGCATGAATGTCTACTGTACACTGTCCATTCCATAGTGACTGCCAGGCACCTGTTACATAGACAAGCAGCAAAATCCCAGGATGTAGCCAACTTGAAACAATAAGGGCAAAAATATGCTGTGGACGTAGGAGATGCTGTCAGACAACACACCTTAGATGTCCAGTTGGGTGGCTACACCCGGCAGCACTGAGCCCTCCCCCTCGCCATGGAGGAGGTGTTTGCTTTGGTCCTTCAATTATGCATGTCTCACTGATGAGGGATATGGTTAAAGGAAATGGCTGCATCAAGATTCTCCATGAATTCTTCATAAGTGCAGGCAAGGAAATGCCTCCAATCTTCACTTCTTCGCTCCATGGAGTTCTCCATCCTTCCTTGAGCACTAAAGCTCCCAGTTCTGTTGGGATATGCATGGGTAACTGAGGTGTATTCTTCACTGCCAATGAGCAGATGGGCAAAGGACCAGGAGCTGCTCCATGCCGAGCACCGCACAGAGACAGAGTCTCTGAGTTGCCTTATAAGAAAACGAACTCCAGAGGATCTTAGAGACAGTGGTGTCCTTTCGCTAGCAAACCATCAGAGAAATCTGTCCAGCAAAATAATTCTGCCCCCACAGCATATCACTCAACCCTGTCTCCAAGTAAGGCCTGCTTAAGATGGGGTGGTGGTGAGATTCCCTTGTTACCCTTGTTACCGTACCTGTTAATATTTACCCTCCCAGTCCTCAGCTTGCTAAGGGAAGTCGGCTAAGGATGCACTTCAGTGCAGGCCAGGTGGCTTCCTCCTAACAAATGTATTGCCTGTGGGCTGACTGACAGGGAGAACAAGCCTTCCCCTCCTCTCTCATCTAGTCTAGAGCTTGAGGCATGGCCGCTTGCTGGAGAGACTGACCTGAGAAGAAAAGAGACCCCTTCCAAAAAGCTTCTTTGTGAAGGGAGCCAAGAATGCACTGCAGGTGGCTCTCTGTCTAGTGTCTGCTGATGGTGCTAATAACACAGCCAGGACAGAAACACTAGCAAGAGAAGACTGGAATGGACTGGGCCAGGATCCAATTCCAGGAGGAGTGGCTTGCTCAATTTACGTTCTGGTAAATGTGAAAATCAGATAAGATTTTGATTGGACTCAATCATGGCAATGTGCCATTTTATTAACAACTTCATTATTCACAGAAAATGTTGAGGTAGTCTCTGATGTGATGACTTCCCCAGGCCCTGGAGCTGCTTGCCGTGAGAGAAACATGCAGCCAGCACAGGACACTACTGGGGGCAGCAGGATGGTTTCATAAGAGTTTCATTTACATTTTGAGGGCTCAGACTTTCTGGTGTTTAATTCCCCTGCTTCCTGGCTGGGTGTGCCTGGGATGTGGAGTCGGGAGCTCTGGATCAGTCACCAACTTCCACTAAAATCATCCACGCTCTGAAATACCAGGCGTTGGTTAATGGCGGAGCCTTCAAAAAGAGCCATCATCTCAGAATCGTATTAGGATCCACAAATGGTTCACAATGACCAGCTCATCCTATTCTGGGCAGTGATGATAAAGGAGACATTTGAAGGGGTTTTCATTCAGCCAGTGTGTTTACCTCTTAAATGTCAGCCATGCAATCTGTCCTTGCCCTCAGCTCTGCCCTAGCCAGGCACTTCCTTTGCTTGATGTAAGTGTCCTTTCCTTCTTCCTAGGTGATTCCCTGCCACACGCATAATGTCTTCCCAAATCATCCTTTGCCCAAGTCATTTGTAACTGTCCTTCGCAGAGAGATGCTAGGCCACTATATGCGGGCCCCACAGGAAGTGCTGGCTGTGTTCCCCGCCCCCACCACCTCTCTCCAGATCCTGGGCTCCTTTCCATGTCAGCACTTACCACTCTTTCTTGCAATCATCCATTTACTAGTCTACCTTTTTAAATTAACTGTGCACATTTGGAAATCCGGGTTCATGTCCCATTTGTCCTTGGACCCTGAATAGCTACCATCGCACTGGCGTGTGATTCCTGAGTAAGAGTGAGCACTGAGGGAACGCAGGAGGGCTATTTCCTTGCTTGATCCCCATCTCCTTACAAGACAGCAGCTTTAACATTTCGACAATTTGGGATGTGGAAGTGTGTTGTTGTTGTGATGGGAGAAGGAAGTGAGTTTCCTTGGCAATAATTGATGGGGCCTGAAGAAGGAAATTCTTAAGTAAAACCTGGAAATAACCATTAACCACAGTGATGTTTTACCACTATGAACAAGACAATTGTGGGCAAACTGGAATGATGCTGTGGGCTGGAGAGCCCCCTGTTTGTCTACTTAAAACTTCCTTGATAAGTTCTTTCCTGGGAGCTTGACTCTTGGGCTCCTGTAATTCGACTACATGGACCAGGCCACTGGTGACTTGGCTTTGTCAGTGAAAGGCTAGCCAGCCTTGCTGTGTGGTTTCCTGCTTCCAGCTGCCTCCAGTGTGTGTGCATTTGCTGCTTTCTCACACAGCATCCCTCTCTCAGGGTGATTCTGTTTGGCTTTCCTTTCTTTCCATGCTCTTCTAGAAATTAGAAACACCTGTACAAGGTACAAGACCTAGAGTAGCTGTCTTGGATTCAGGGGCAGGTGCCACCACATGTAGGGGGATGCTGGCACTGCTCCATTGTTATTGTCCTCTGATCATTAGGTAAGAGATGAGCACACTCCCATTTTGTTTTACTTATTGTAATTTTACCCCTCTTTCTTAAGGAAATTAGGTCACACCCCTAAAAATAGAGTAGCAGCTAGACATTACTCCTTATCAACAGAAGTCGAGATCATCCATCTACCTGCCCATAGTTTCTGAAATTTCTTCACTCATGGAAACTGTGGTGGCTTGAATGGAAAGGGCACCTGCAGGCTCATGCATTTGAATACTTGCTCCCCAGTTGGTGGAACTTTTGGGGAAGGATTAACAGCTCTGGTTTTCTTGGAAAAGGTGTGTCTCTGAGGACAGGCTTCGCGGTTTTAAAGGACTCCTGCCGTTTTGTTAGCTCTCTCTCTCTCTCTCTCTCTCCCCCTGTTACTTAGGAATCCAGATGTAAGCTCTCAGCTGTTCCTGCCACCATGACTTTGTTCTACCATCAAGGACTCTAAGCCTCTGAAGCCCCAAATTAAATAAACATTTTCTTTTATAAGTTGTTTCATAAGTTACCATACTAGTCAGGATTGAGCATATATACATAGACATATATATATATGTGTGTGTGTGTGTGTGTGTGTGTGTGTGTATAACTCATTAGAGTGGCAATGGTTTAGATAGTCCAGCAATGGCTTTCTCTCTGATGAAAAGTACAAGAATCCAATAATTGTTCAGTCCATGATGCTGGATGCCGCAGCTTGGATTTACTATATGTCAGAATCCCAAGGAAGTAGACTCTAACAGCAGTGAAGGGACGCCTTGGCATCAGGATATATGACCCTGACAGCGAGAATGGGGACAAACAGACTAAAAGCCAAAGCTTCTTTCCTCCTTGTCTTTCTCATAAGCTGCCAGTGGAAGACGTGACCCAGATTTAGGGTGGATCTTCCCGCCTCAAATGATCCAGTCAAGAATATCCCTCACTGCTGTGCCCCGATGCTTTGGGTTTTCGTTAACTCCAGGTGTAGTCAAGCTGACAAACAAGAAGAGCCATTGTATTGGCCTTGGTCATTGTGTTTTATCACAGCCACAGAAAAACAGGGAAGGCAGAAACTGACATGAAAGTAATCAAGGACTACTCTGGCCATTAATGAGCGCTTAGTTTGTGGAGAACGGACCTCCATCAGAGACCCTCGGGATATATGATCTCATTTGTCCTCATACTAGCCCTGGAAGGCACACTCTCAATTTCTCCTACCAGATAAATGAAACTGAAAGATGCTGTAATTACTCTAGGCCTCACATCCAATAAGCAGAAGAGTCTGGATCTGAATTGTGGCCAGTCTTCCAAATATAAATCATAAATGATCCATGTTGCACTTCCTATTACTTATTTCCTTAGACACAGAGAATTACATGAGTCAAATACACCTGTCTGTTCTCCCAATCTCCTGCCATGAAAAACATCTCCGCACATGTTCTCTTCCCCAGCATGTCCCCAATCCCCAGCATCTCCTAACATCTATGTGTTTTCCCAACAACCACTAGTGCCATCTACATCAATCAAGTCTTATGACTCAACTAGTTAAAAGTTTCAAAGCCACCCCGTTACCTCCTGCAGATATTCTTAGCAGGGCTAACAATCAATTTCAGAGGAATATTGAAATTTCTGTAGTATTGAAGAAATTCCATGGTAACTCTAATATCTCTTATGTCCTCTGTACCATCTTACACCTACAGTGTAGGTGTGAACCTATAGCCTAAAGGGAACAAAAGAGCAGAGAAATAACAAAACAGAATACCAATATTTATTGAACATTTACTCTGTGCAGGCAACATGCAGTGCGGTATGCCATCTAATTTATTTTCTTAAATATAGTAGCTTCATTTGCATATCTTACCTCCTTCAATCCTCATAAATGTTCCATGAGAAAGATGTTATTATTATCCCTATTTTCAAAATGAGAAATTGGAAACCCAGAGAGAATAATTCACCCTTACACTAGTAAGATTCAAAGTCCAAATGCAAAATCAGTCTAGATTTCAAATGCAGACATCCTGCCACAACAATCCCACAAGACCTGTGCCCAGATGGGAATAACCCACATCTCCTGTCTCGTTCAGCTCTTCTCCTAGAGAACATTCTGGCAAGCCTCTACTCATTAGGAAGAGACATGCCCTGTGTCTAGAATTCTCATTTTCATTATTTTAAGGACTGCTTCTTCCTCCTTCCCAATACACAGTGCCTTTTTAAAATATTCATTTCCCTAGCCAGGCAGGATTCCATGGTCTAACTCTTCAACTATAATTTTGCCAAGTTCCCAAAATACTCTTTTCCCATTTATTTTCAGTATCTTCACCTGGAAACAAACAAACAAACCTTATCCCTAGATCTCTTCAGCATTGTCTCCTCTTCTTTACCAGAGCTGCTCTCAATCTTTAAAGAACATCACAACTCATAAACAATCATGGTCTACAACTTCTGGGCTTTTAACATCATGTGACTACATGTTTATTCTTGCTGAAATGCTCGTTTTCCTCCCTTATTAGAGAAATTTGCTTCTTCTTTCATTGAAGAAACAAATAAAAGTCTTCACCTATTCACCATCCATTTGTCTGTCCACCCACCTATCTGTCTGTCCATCCATCCATCCATCCATCCACCCAACCGCTAATCCACCCATCCGTTCAACCATCTGTTCATCCATCCACCCATCCATTCATCCATCCACCCATTCATTGAATATTTATTGCACAATTCACTACTTCAGTGGCCAGTAAACTCAGCATTGCTGCCCCTGTGAATCTTACATTCTACTGAGAGGTGATAGAAAATAACTCAATGAGATAACTACTGTAGAAACACTCTTCTGATAGAGACATCCAGAGAGGTAAATCAGCATCCCAAACGGGTGGTAGCAGTGCTCCTTGGACAGGAGACATACTGGTAGAGGTCCCAGGGGAGCACTAACATGAAACTACCAGAAACCCTTCTCCCTTGTCTAAGAACATCTTTGAGTCACTCAACCAGGTTCTACCTGTCTAATCTCAGTGAGAATTTTGGTCTCCCTATGCTGTCTTTCCCCAAAGCTTTGTGTTGGTTGCATTTCCCCTTCTTCAAAGACAGCTGCCCTTCACTGTGTCTCTTCTTTTCCCCAACAACTTTTCTACCACCATTCAAGTGGATCATTCAAAAAAAAATTCCAAAATTCCATTCTCACCCTTTGTATTAACTCTCCAAGCTTTCTGTAACTAAGTCCCCCAGACCCTCAGCTTACACCCTAGAATGCACCATCTCACTGTTCTAAAGGCAACAACCCAAATCAATGTGTTAGTAGGACCATATTCCTTTGGGGGACTATTGGCTCCTAGTTCTCTGAGGATTTTTGGTTTTGTCTTTTTGTTTTTGTTTGCTTGTTATTTTATTTTATTTTATTTTACTGTGGTACAATTATTCCAGGCTTCATACGACATTCTCCCTGTATGTTTCTGTGTCCAAGTTTCTCTTTTCATTAAAAAAAAAAACAACAAAAATCCAAATTGAATTATTGCCCACACTACTCCAATACAACGGTCTTAACTAATGACATATGTGTTGACTGTTTCTAGGGAAGGTCACAGCTGGGGTCATGGGAGGTTAGCACTTCCACAGCTGAATTCAGAGATGACAACCCATAAACCCCTCCTGTCCTCATGAGGCCTCACTTTCGATTTGCATACTATTTTCTGGCTGTGGTTTCTACTAGATCATGTGTGTACTATTGCTACCTCATTTTCTTCACCTTTAAAGATTTATTTATTTTAATGTGTTTGGGCATTTTATCTGATGTGTATCTGAGTACTACATGTTTCCTTGGTACCTGCAGTGGCTAGAATAGGGTGTCAGACCCTGTGACTGGAGTTAGATATTTGTGAGGTGTCACAAAGATTCTGGAACTTAATCCCAGGTCCCCTGGAAGAGGAAACAGGGCCATCCAAGCCATCTTTCCAGCCCTGGCACCACATTTGCAACAACGTTTACTGCTCATTCTGTAAACTTCCATACTAATCCATTCTTGAGGTTTTAATAACAATTTCTATCCAGACATCTCCTAAATCTTTACCTCTAGCCTTATCTTCCCTCTGAGGGGTGGACTAACGTGACAGAAACCTAGCAATATCATCATTAGATGGCACAGGGGCATCTAATCAAACTCACCTGTTCTCCCCCTGTCACTCTTAATCCTAGCATTCACACTGTGCTCTTAGTTGAGAACAAGAAGGAATCCCAATTCTTTATTGCCCTTTCTTCTTCCAACTCCCCTCTACTCAGGATTACTTATACACACCCATTTCCAAATAGTCTTTGCTAACTATTTCTTCAAACTGTCTTTTTTTTTTAACAACTCAAGTACTCTCTTACCATATTCTCTACGTATTTCTATTATACTAACTTTATTATATTTCTTAACAAAAATCAAATTGTCCATGACTTGGGACTACAGAGATAGCTCAGGGATTAAAAGTGAAGTGCATGCTGTTCTTGCAAAGGACCTGCATTTAGTCCTCGGCCCTCACATGGTGGTTCACAACCGTCTTTGACTCCAGCTCCAAAGAATCTGGTGCCTTTTTCTGGCCTGTGTGGACACAAGGGACATATGCATAGTATGCATATATAGGTGCAGGAAAACACTCATACACCAGCAAAAATAAATAAATCCTTAAAAAGCCAATGTTAAATATAACTCTATATAAGTTTATTAAGTTGTATAGTGTTTGAGTCTGGTTAATTTTGGTGTGTGCTGTGTTTATTATTTGTGAGTTTTTTCAGTAAAGTTTATCAAACAGATAAAATGTCAGTAACATATTTGTGGTGGTTTGAATGAGAATACTCTGTATAGGCTCACATGTTTGAATACTTTGTCTCCCGTTGGTGGAATTTTGGGGATAGGATTAGAGGTGTGGCCTTGTTCGAGGAAGTGTGTCATGTTTTCGGAAATTCAAAAGTCCAGCCCATTCCCAGTTAGCTCTCCCTGCCTAGTGTTTGCAGGCCAAGATGTAAGCTCTCAGCTACTTCCCCAGCCCCAAGCCTGCCGGCTGCTGTGCTCCTCATCATGATAGCCACGTGCTCTAACTTTCTGGAACTGTGAACCCCAAATCAAATGCTTTCTTTTCTCAGCTGCCTTGGTCGTGGTGTTTTGTCACAGCAATTGAAAGGAAATGAAGACATCACAGCAAAGCAATGCAGCATGTTGTTCGCGTCACCAGTTTGTAGGTTAGTGTTAGACAGCAAGTCTCTGGTGCAGACGTGGGTTCTGTGCATTCTCCCGCTTAGGAGACAAGCTTGACTAGAAGCCCTCCTCTGAGATATAGATGGGATTTTTACTGGGAAATGGTGCAGAAGCCTACGAGGCTCATTTGAAAAGACCATCAAATGTGAAGGTCCTATAGGACAAATGGGGGTACGCACTCACAGTCAAGTGGCCAGAGTGAGTGGTGACGTCCCACATCGGTGAGGCAGGGAAACACACACTTCTCTCAGGAAGGCAGGCCATCACCGGACACGTGTGCTCCAACGGGGAAGGAAACTAAAGACTGCATTCTACTGCAGCCCACCGTGGTATATAGCCGATCACAGGTATACAGCCAATCACAGGTATACAGCCAATCACAGGTATACAGGCAATCACAGGTATACAGCCAATCACAGGTATACAGCTGATCACAGGTATACAGCCAATCACAGGTATACAGGCAATCACAGGTATACAGCTGATCACAGGTATACAGCCGATCACAGGTATACAGCCAATCACAGGTATACAGCCAATCACAGGGGCTCAGACTTGAAAGATGTGCCATTTTTGTCTCTTCTACCAAGATGTAAGCTCTTTTCAAACCAAAAGGACTCTTCATTTGTCCATTCTCAAGGCTTTACACAACACCTGGAATATCATAGATGCTCAATATGCACATGATGAGGGCGTTGCACCATTTACCGCTTGTTCTCTTGGCGTTACAGATTGAGTTACTCATCTTTTCCTTTCCATTCTCATTGAACAGTGTAGTGAATGGGGAGCGGGCCTGCTTTTCGACCCGCCCAGCTCCCGCAC
>LOEQ01003508.1:45587-59108 GCA_001685075.1 Bramus lutescens
GGGTGGGGCAGGGGGATGCCTAATACGATGGTGGGTCTGACTCCCTAGAACACCCTGCTCTGGAGTTCTTTCCGCAACACCCTTCTGGAGTCTGCTCTAGATTGTTGGCTACAAATCCTGAACACCATCTTCTCAGCTTCAGCAGTGCCCTATAGGAGTTCTAACCTGCCCTTAGTGGGGCAAGAAAAGATCTGGGGCCATGAAGCAAAACCAAACCCAAACTTTATAGTGGCCACTGTTTCAGAACATCCCTGGAAGTGGGGGTTCCAGTAAAAACTGAATGGTGTCACTCACCTGACTGCCCCCTCCCCACTTCTTTCAGTTCTGCAATCATCTGGACTTAGAAGTGCCAAGAAGGTGCAAGCCATGGCTTCCCTTCCCTCCCACTGGCCGGCAGGGCTATGCCGAACTGTTCTCACCCAGCCCCCTCAGCCTAGGCTCTGTGAGAAGACTCAGCACGGCACGCCTCTATCTGCAGCACACCCTGCGCAGCACTGCAGAAGGTAGAGGAGGCAGTCTGTTTTTACAAGACAGCAAATAGACACAAAGCCCTCGGGGAGAAAGCCACAGCCTCAGTTCCCAAACCAGGTCGGGCAGAAGTGTTGCGCTCTGTATTTACAGTGTCTGTTTGGAGCCAATTTAAACAATTTCAATCAACAGAACCCATATGATAAATTGCATGTTACTCATCCTTATAAAGAGAGACGAGGCTCAGATTGAATTTGGACTTTGAGTGGGAGGTGGATTTCCAAAGAGCCCCATAGTTTTCTCTTACAGACACTCAAACTGAAAACTAGGCAGGAAAAGATTGGCCCATAAGCACATACCACCTGCACTTTCGGAATAGAATCCAAGTTGGTAACTCCATTTCAGACACTTTGTCCTGCGGGTCTTGGAATGGTTCTGTGAATTTAAGCCTTACCAGAAGGCTGCATTTGAGAAAGTTAAATAACCCTGCCAGGCTTAACCATAGCCAATCACATCTATTACCATGCTATGTGCTTTTTGTATTAAAAGATATAGAGTACTCGCTAATATTTATCATATAGTTAACATGTGCCCAGTAGTAAGCATATGACCACCTTCCATGTGCCTGAAATGGTTCCAATCACATAGTAGGTACTCAGTGATTGTTGGGTATCATTTTCAACAACAACCGTCTTCACAAACTCTTATAAAGCACACAGCATGCATCAAATGCTGACCTAAATACATGTAACACATTTCATTATCCTCACAGCTCAGCAAAACTTGACTGATAGTGTCTCCCCCATTTTATAGACAAAGATACTAGGGCCCATGCAGGGGAAATAAAGCTTTGCCCAAGTCTAAGAATAGCTGAATGGCAGAGCTGGAACCCAAGCCCTGGAGTTTCCTATAAAGGCCATTCTCTCTTAAATATTTGCAGAGCTCCTTCTAAACACCAAGCACTATTCCAGGGGCCTGAAGTATATTACAGTCCCAAAGTGTCTTATATAGTTAAGAGAGTCGCCATCAACAAGCAAGTCAAACCAATGAAGGCTCTGTGCTGGGAAGTGGTCATTGCGGAGGAGAACCACACAGGGAGCAGAGGAGACTGAAAGAGGGTCCCATGTGAGAGAAACGCTGAGTTTGGATCAAGAGAGCCTTGCTGAGAAAGGGATGAGTCAAGAACTAGGCAGCAGAGAGTGCTCGCCAGCCCATATGGGGGGAAATCGTTCCAGGCAGAGGGAGCACGTGCGAAGAAGACCCTAAGGCTCGGATTGTCTGAATCAATTATGCTAATTGGTCCCATACTCCCTCCTCATCCCAAATTTCTAAGCTTAGCAAATATAGCCTAGCACCGTGAATAACCGCGAAGGCTGAGAAGTAGGTTTTGTACTGCTTCTAAACGACAAATCCAACTGTTAGCCTCCACATGGAACAGATGAGGCCACTCCCGCTGTGAGACACCGTGCAACTGTCCGGATGACACATTTAGAACACAGCATTGCCTCATTCCTAAAGAACCTTGCTCCTCACATCTTCTGCTCATGGATAGAGAAAGATAGAGCAGGGCTAAAGCCAAAGCTAGCCGTATTTAAAACCTCTTTGATTCAAGGATTGTAACCACTTAGTGCTTATTGATTTTTCTTTCCTATTTTTAGGAAGGTGGGAGCATCTTAATTAAACATTTTTGAGGGGTACTAGCTCCCAGGGAGGATGGCCTAAGAGTCTCTGAGACCTGAACCCCATTACTTACTAACAGAAGATTCTAGAAACAAGGCTAGTAGGCTGGCTTCTTCTTCAGCTCTCAGTCAGCCAAGCTGTGGCACTGGAGCCGAGGGCGTTTTTTACCTCTGCATCTCCTTTTTGCCTTGACTCCCGGTGGTGGTTTGAAAGAAAATGGCCTCCAAAGGGAGTGGCACTATTAGGGGGTGTGGTCTTGTTGGAGTAGGTGTGGTCCTGTTTGAGGAAGTGTGTCACTGTGGGGGTGGGCTTTGAGGTCTTTTTCTCAAGCTTCATTCAGTGGAACAGTCAGTTGATTCCTGTTGCCTGCAAGATGTAACACTCTCAGCTCCAGCACCACCTCTGCCTGCACGCTGCCATGTTCCCAGTCATGATGACAAGGGACTGAACTTTTGAAACTATAAGTGAGCCATCCCAATTAAATATTTTTTATAAGAGTTGATGTGGTCAATGCTCATAGTGTCTCTTTATAGCAATAAAAACCTAGGACACCCCTGTATTAGATTTCCTTTCTCTCTCTGTCTCTCTCTCCCTCCCTCCCTTCCTTCCTTTCTTCCTTTTTTGTGGTGTGTGTGTGTGTGTGTGTGTGTGTGTGTGTGTGTGTGTAATACCTAGGAGAGGAAGGACTTCTTCATGTTCTATTACTTTGACCCCAAGGCAAGAGAGAACCAAAGGTGGCAGCTGGGCCATGTGAAAAAGGGAAACTGTTCTTGTTGTGTCAAGGAATTAAAAAGATAGGAAAGGCCAGGCGGTTGTGGTGCACGCCTTTAATCCCAGCACTTGGTGGGCAGAAGCAGGCAGATCTCTGAGAGTTCTGCCAGTCGGTCTACAAGAGTTAGTTCCAGGACTGGCTCCAAAGCTACAGAGAAACCCTGTCTCAAGAAAAAGCAAAGCAAAACAACAACAACAACAACAACAACAAAGATAGGAAAGAGCCAGAGCAAGGTTTATCCCCCAGAACAGTTCTCCCAGTGTCCCACTTTTTCTAGTGAGGCCCTATCAAATCAGGTTTGCAACACCTCCCAATAAAACTACCCATTGGGGACAAAACCTTCCATGCCTGAGCCTGTTGGGGGATTTCATAATTAAACAGTAACAGTCTCAGTATCAGATGAGTTGGGAGTTGTTGTGACAATATATGAAGGAACAACAGTCTTACATGAGGTTTAAGAACAGCCTTTCTGAGCCTGCGGGTGACCCACGGAGTGACCACTCGGTAACCTCAGCTCACTTCCATATGCTAGACTGACTGTAGGTGGCAGATGGTCAAGGCCATATGGGTATCACTAGGGAAATGTTAATCAAACAATTGGTTTGGGAAGAAACTTAATGGCCCCACCTGCATTGTGGTCATGGCAGTTAGCATTGAAAACATTCACAAGTGGTTACTGGCCTCAAGAGATCTTGACCCCTCTAATGGTCCCATTGCTGCCCTTATGGCTTCCCTGGAGGCCCTCCTTACTGACAGACAACTCCTTGCAAATGATACACCCAAGAGCCCTCAAGCAGATAGATCTTGCTGGGGATGTGGAAAACTAGGCCACCTGTGGTGTGACTGTCGCCAGGCAACCTAGGACCTGATGCCTCAGATGCTATAAAGGATTCTATTGAGCTGAAGATTGCAGATCACAACCTGCCAAAGCTCCTGCTCCTTTGAACTCCAGGAATGGTGTTTCTCAGCCCCGCCAGAGGGAGGAGGTTCTGGTAATCCAAAAATCTTTTTGACACAGCCTGTTTTTCCATGCTCCCCAATGCTGGCCATCTTTCTTGATGGACAAGCTGTCACCATATTAACAGAAATGAAGGTGTTCTGCTTCCCTTATTGGAAATTTAGACCCGGGTCTCTTACTAATGGAGTAGGAGACCAATAACATTCAAAACTTACCACCTATCTGGTCCATTGGAAAGACCTTGATGGCAACAAGGAGTCATTCACCCTATCATTTCTATGGTATCGAGAAACTTCTAGGGGCAAAGACGTCATGGAGGATATGGGAGCTGTCCTAAATACTGATGATAGAGTATTCTTTGATGACTTTCAGGTCCATGAAAAGACAGTTTTGACAAATTGTGATCCTATAAAAGTGTTCAAAGATCTTGTGTCATTACATCTGATGGTGAGGCCAGATAAGGTTTAAATGGTACCCACCTTTGCCTTTTTAGGCTTTTCCTTTGCTAAGCAGGTCCACCCCCTTTCTTTTAAATTGGAAATGAAGGAATTGTACTCATTCTCAGAATTTCAATAATTATGTGACATGGTTAATTGGATGCCCATGCCCAATCAAGAGATGAGACACCTCTTCTCATTGTTGGAGGGCCCCACCTGCCCATCCATCAAGGCTAGACTTACTCGTGAGGCTAGAGATCTGCTACTAAAGGTTGTGGCTCTTCTACCTTCATCTAGCCTGAAACGCCACAACCCTCAGAAACCCTTGTAGGCAATGATCCTCTGAACACCCAGGGGATTTTTGGAAGCATTATGGCAATTTGGGCCCCTATTGTGGATACATCAAGAACATTCTGACCTGTGCAAAGTCACCTCTATGTTTCATCAGTCCTTTCAGCTTGGCCTTAAGGCACAAATGCTGGCATGGAGAACATGTGGGCAAGAGCCAGATAAGCTTGTCTTCCCCTTTTCTTTAAAAAATACCTAGTCCCTCCTGGGTAGACTCTATCTCATTCCAGGAAATGGTTGCAGGAACTATTGACAATCACTTGCTGAAAACAAGGTCTCAGCAGGACTCCCTACACTTCCAATAGTCACAGCTCCGTATGTTCTCTTCCTCTACTCCCATCCTTCACACCACCCTGGCCTTTTCAGATCTCAACAAAAACAGATATAGTGTTCTTATCCAGCTTCCTGGCTCCAAAGATGTTAGGTATCTGTTCTTCCTCTGTTTATGCCCTTGCCCTTTCTGAGGAGAAAGCCATCAATGCTATTAAAGCCCTTAAGTCGGCCATGGTAGTTGTGGAAGTACCTTGGGCACTTAATAATGACATTTTCTGTGCCTCTCAACAACTCAATAAGTTTCTGGGATCCTGGAAGATTTTCCATACCACTGGCATCCCCTGCAATCCAGAGGGGACAAACTATTGTGGAGAGGGACCAACAGAGCCCTTAAGGAGCTATTGGTTAGGACTGTCTCACCAGAGGCTAGGGGAGATCCTCATCTGGTCTTAACAGAGGTCCTTTTCCATATTAACTTTCTCAGTTTTGAGGGCAAGGGGCTCAGCCTGGCCTGAAGCTCTGTGTGTCTCTGTCAAGGAACACACCCTTGTTCATGGTGATATGGTAAGCTCCAATGGCAGCTACCATCCCTGCTGCTAACCTGTGGGTGAGGGTATGCTTGTGCTTTTCCTCAGACTGCCAAGATGCCAATATTGGTCCCAGTAAGAGATGTGTACTTGGCAATGGATCAGCCTGCTTCCACCAAGGAGGTAGTAATGTATATACCACCTTTCTTGCTCTCATTGCCTCACCAAATAAATTGATTTACTAAAGGCAGAGGTTATGGCCTTTGACTTTTTGTTTTTTTGAAAAAGTTTGGCATAATATAAAAAGGCTATTTAATCTCTCCTGGATGTTCACATATGCATTAATTGGCAGGGTATTGTTGTTAATCCTTTTCTTTAAATGGCTCCTGCAGCATATCCAACAGCAGTGGTCAGAAACTAAGACAGCTCTTCAGATATTAATGGCTCCTAGGCATCCTTGCAATCCTTCACAGAAGGTTATAAATACCTGGTTATCTGTAATTCAAAAGAATTCCACGTACTCCCCCCAACCCAGGCAGCTCTCCAGGAATGAATGCTCTTTGAGGGCGGGTAGACAAGGACAGGTAAGAACTTGTTTTGCAGGACAAGCTAAGACAGCCATAGCCCAGCTGCTGAGTCCTCCTGAGGCAGGGTCAACAAGGCCTGAGCAAAGAACTCTGGCTCCTGCTGAGCACCCATGTACTAAATAAAAAGGGTGGCTATGCAGGAAGTTAAGGTCTACCAGGTTGAGAGATGAGCCAGTCTGGCTCTGTCTGATGTCCTGATCATGCCTAGCCAATGAGGGGTGACCACATGCTGTCGATGGGTTGGAACACCTGGGTGCTGAAAGGGTATATGAGATTCTCCCCATTGCTAAATAAGTGAGTCTGCTGTTTCCCTTCCACCTGACCCCAGTGTCTATGCCACTGATGCCATGCTTTCTCACCCCCTCCCCCAAGGAAGCCATTAGGACCCAACAATAGAGGACTTCTAAAGAGTTCACCACATGGAGATCCTCCTATATGGCTAAGGGCCGATGATAAGTTGTAAAGAACCCAAACACTTTCCCATCTTGGCTAGCTCTCTCATGAGTGGAAGAGATATTTGAAACAAACTGCTTTGACTCTCCAGCCCAGTTTCTCACGCTCAAAAAGGGCATCTTCAGATCTACTTTTCTAGCAACATATCAGACTAGCCCTTCAGTTCCGTCATTGTATCTCTGGGTCTAATTGTGGTACTTATGGAAGAGAAGGTCACTTTACAAGCTTCTAAGATGCCCATGGTGTTTATTCTTGTGGTAGCCATTCAATAGAAACAAGTCAACAGATGCCTTTACAGTGAAATTTCTTATAGGGGGAGAAATCTGTGGCCCTGGTAGTAAAGACTTTGAGACAGAGGCCTGAACTGTCAGACTTCTTTGACTCCATCACATGAAAATAATTGTTCAGCATGAATAGTAGAGATAAGAAGAGGGGTGTCAGGAAAAGCAAGAGAAATAAAGAGAGAACGAAGCAGAACAAGAAGGAGAAACAGAGCTGACAATGCCCACATCTCTGTTTGTGCCACTGTAACCTTAGGGTCTGCCCTGGTATGTTTGTGTTGAATTCTGCTTTTAAACTGATTACACCTAGGAGTCATGCCTTCCTGGCTAGGCAGTTCTAAGCATTAAATTATATGACGTGTTTTAAACACTTGGCACGTTGTCTAGTCTACAGTGGAAACGTGAAAATGGTGGCAGCTATTTCATCCTTGTCATTCTTCTCTGTAGGAAACTATCCAGTGCAGTGTTCAAGTTCTTTCATCTAGGAAACCAACTTCTCATCTTCCAATTCCAGTTTAAGGACACTTAGTCTCTCTCTGAACTTAGGCAAGGTGCTTCCCATGTGTTCCTGTTATATGGTATCTACAGTTAAAAGAACTCAATATTTACCAAAGACTTTACTATTAGAGTTGTCATCCTTATCTATTTACTACAAAAAAAAACTATGTCTGTCTGGCTACCAGAACCAGAATTTCCTAAACTGTGGGCTTTCTGTTTCATCTTGAATACAAAGCGCACAGTAGGCCTTCAATGGACACTGACTCAATAAGAGAAAGAATGCTGGTTTACAGAGTGTGCTCCAGATGCTTAGTGCAAGCTTACTCTTTCGACTGCATCCTTTGTAAGGACAAGTGACAAGTTGAACACTAGGGACATTGGAGAAACTGTATAAATACCCTTTACCTGATTTCTGGGTCACATCTTAAGAGCAAAACCGAGATGTAGCAAGGCATTCCTGAGTCATTCTCCCTTTGACTTCATAAAATCTCTCTAGCAGTTCCTTGGGGAAAACAGGGAAAGCCATGTGACAATGGCAATGCCCCATTTCCCAGAGCACTGGTCTTCCAACGCTACGGGAAGCTCTTCCTAGGCATGTCTCCAACAGGTGCTCTGTGAAATTCTCTAGGAGCCTTTGAGGTGATAGTCATGGGGGACCCCTAGGATGATCTCACTCTGTAGGGCAGCTCTGACATCATATTCCTTGTCTGCTGGGGACTGGCAGTAATGGAAGCTCAGAGCAGCTGTGGTACCCAAAGGCGGAGGCAAAACCACTCTATCCACAGTGGCTGGATGCCATCAGTGCAGCAGCAAAAGCTGCCTCCATCTCCAGCTGATTTCATCTAATGTGATAACACTCATGATAATAAATATTGTTAAAAATAAAAGTCACTCTGGGGATTGCGAATCACTGGGACAGGTGTTCAGAATACGAAGAGTGCAGTAATTGGGTGACTTATTCATTATTGGAAATGCCGTTTAAAATCTATTGCATTAAAAAAAACAATACTTCAGCTGCTCTCTGGCCTTCTGAAGTCATTAGTGGGTGTTCTTTATCTGTTTGTTTTCCGCACTGAAGTGAGCTTTTTAATGTCACATAAGAACTAACTTGACTCAGTGCCAACATCTCCGAGTGAATGATGCAGTCTTCTGAGGCTCACACATCACTCTGCAAGACAGTTCCTCCTTGTAGAGCTCATTGTCTCTTCAGTTGGGGACAGAGCGGCAGGGAGGGACAGAAGCCCTGACTATAGCTATGTGATAACAAATCCCATGCAGTCATGGGTAAAACATGGTTTCTTCCAGTTCACATGGTCAGGCCTCCTAAGGACTTTGAGGGACACCTATAGGTCCATCCTCTTACGAATCAATAAAAAATTTATTGTAAACTCTTTTGGTTGCTTAAAGTACCATATTCATTGTTACAGAGGTTTGGAAAAGGGTATTATGATCATGGTAGTCCCATAATGGAAACAGGACTAACTGTGTCCCTAAAGGAGCCAAGATCTCCCTCTGTCATGTAGTATCATGGAGTTCACTGTGTACTTGATCTTTTGTTTTAAATTATTAACTCTTTATTCTTTGAGCCAACCTTAATGGTTATCAACACCCTCCTGGCTGTCATGGGTATAACTGTATTCCTTCCTAAATACATGAAATTCATACTGAACAGTGAGTTCTAGGTTGCAAAGGAAGGTTTCATTTGTTGCCCACAAATGTAAGTCCTTGTCCACAGTTAAATAAAATACAAAGAACAAAACCACATATCAGTGCTATTCAAGTTGGTTTTGAAACATCTATCCTACTGGTTCTTGATTATACATGATTTTTAAAAATATTACATGTATTCACATATGTATGTGTCTGTGCATGCATGCACGCATGTGTGTATGTGTGTGTGTTTGCATACGTACATGTATGCGTGCACCATGGTGTGCCTATGGAGGTCAGGGGACAAATTTTAGAAGTCTTCTTTACATCATGTGAGTTCCATGGATTGGATGCAGATCATAAGTCTTTACTGCAAGTACTCTTACTCACTGAGCTATCTGCTCATGTCAAATTATCCACAATTTGAATTTTTTCTTCATTTTTATGTTATTCCTACGCTAGAGATTAAACTCATGGCTTCAAACATGCTAGACAAGTGTTTTTCCATGGAGCTATATCCTTAGGCTATAATACACATATATTTTGAGACAGTGCCCCCAGGAAGTTGCTCAGTGTGGGCTTGAATTCACTCTAATACCTAAATTGACCTTGAATTTATGATCTTCCTGCCTCTACCTCCTGAGTACCTGAGACTATATAGACCTTTGATACTAGACCAGACTCTACGATTGAATTTATAAGGCTGTGTTTGTTCCTGGGCCTTGAAGGAATCCTGGCCATGACATAGCACAAGTGAGAAATAGATGAGTTTGAGCTTTTGCTGTGACCTAGATTTGCTCATCTCCTGCAGCGAGAGCCTATTAGGCTCCTGATGAACTTGATCTACTGAGGTAGCCTCTTCCTAATGTTTCAAGAACATCAAAAGAAAATCTGCATAAGAGGAGAGGACCTTTTTGGTGCTTTGCTCCCTTTTTGACCCTATATGAGGCTGTCTGTGGAAGCCTTGGCCAAAAATCCATTTTAGAAGTTGTAAGTATAAGTTGTAAGTATAAGTCCTTTGGATTGATTTTCTGAAAAATACTCCTAGTTGAACTGGAAGGATAAGGTGAGGAGCACAATAATATTCTATTGTTATAGAGAGTGCATGGGGCCATCTCATGGCATCGTACATCGAGCAGGTGTCCAGGAAATGCTAAACACACACATCTGCATCTCGTTGTACTCGAGACCAGGCAATAGGGTGAGGAAGGCTGAAAGCATGAAGGGGTCAGAGGCTCTGTCTCTTGTACTTTATGGTAGTGGCTCTAAGTCTATAAACGTGTCATGGTAAGCCACCCTCATCATGACCAGATACTTGCTGTGAATTTCAGTAGAGGAACCTTGAGACCTGGGTCACTTTTTTCTCATACACTGAAGGCCCCTTCCTCTTAGCACTGGCTCAGTCTCCAAAGTGCAAGTGAAATGTTTCGGTACAGACTCGCTCTCTTGTGCGCTTGTTTTCTGACATGTATGGGGACTGTAATTCAGGAGATTTTGGTGTGGTTGCTTGAGTATGACAGACTAGAAGGACCATGAAGGCAGGGACCATGTGTTGTCCCTGCCCCATCTTCTGTTTAGTGTGATACCTGCGGATTCCTTAAATACTTGAGAACCAAGGTGGGGGGAGTGCTGCCCCTGTTGGTTCTGGGTGAAGCCAAAACTAATATTTAATATCAAAAAGCCTTAAAATGTTTGGTCTATAAGGAAAACTATTTTATTCCCTGTACTTATCCCAGAGTCTGTGAACATTACATTAAACGGAAATGACTCCTTTACTGATATTATGGTGGCAAGGAGTGTCTAGCGTCTGAAAGATGGCAATCAGTCCTTTGTACTATTCTCTGCTGCATTTCTGCCCTTTCTCATCTTCTTCAATGCCCCTCCCTGGAAGATGGGGAGGGAATCTGGAAACACTGGGTCCTCTCTCATGTTTCCTGAGCTTCTTGAAAGCTCCCTCTAGCAGGTTCTGTAGACACAGTAGAGTGTCTCACCCCATACAGACTTGCTACAAGGCTTGGAGCTCCTGACTGGCTGCTGAATAGTGTCTCAAATATACCAAAGAGGTAAATGAAATGCATTAATCTCCGGGAGAGTCACAATTGAGGCATTCAGGGATGCACAGAAGTTTCCAACAATTGGCCTCATTTGCTTCAATAACAAATAAAGAAAAAAAAGTGGAGGGGAGCTTGGGTGGGGATGGGCGGCTGCTTCCTGCTCTCCTTCTTCAGACAGTAATCAAAATGAAGCTCTGCATTGAGAATTTTCAGTTCATTTCATTCTGCACTTGAAAGCAAACACATTTGGCTCTTTCTCCTGTAATAAGGCAAATCCTTTCTCTCTTTTCATTTAAGAATATAAAGATGATGCCAGTGACACTGAGACCCTGAAAGCTTCATTTCAGCTTCCTCTCAGCATAAAAAAGGCAAATTTATTCTGGTTGATAGTTTTGTTCTGGGTACATGTTGTTTATTCCCTTAGACCCGCAGAAGCTCTCTCCAGCTATATGAATCCAGTAATGTTTTTATTTTCATTCTGCAATCGTTACATTTTTAGTTGCATGCTTGGAAAAACTTCTGCCCACCCAGGTCATGCGCTAAGATTGAGCAGACATTTTGGAAGAATTGAGAGTTTAGTATAAACAGGCGTGACTGGGGGTCATTTGCAGGAGTTTAGCTGGGGTGTTGAAATCCACGAAAAAAAAAAAAACAAATTAGCAGTTAGAAGATAGGGCCTCAAACCTCAGGCAAAATTGACAGTCAGTTAATGCAAATAATAGCAGGCAGTGAGTGCATCCCACAGGCATTTTCCTCAAGAGCCACAAGATAATCCAATGGGTTGGTACATTGACAAATTTTACTGCGCGTTTGATGGAAATCTCATGGAGGCCCAGTAGACTGTCTTAGGACACAACCAATATGCAAAGGAGCCAAGACTTGGTCTCTAGCCAACTGATTTGGAAACTTACATTCTGAATAACTAGTCTGTTCTACCTCTGGGCCTGAATTACCCTCTTAGGTACTGGGTTTTTCTTTTTGATAATATCTAATAAAGTCTCTCACCCAGGAGGTTGGTAGAATCATTTCAGAAAATACAAATAGATTAAAAATTATGAAAATATTAGAAAGGCAAGGCATTGTTCTCATCATTATCGTAGGTATTGGCAAAC
Source organism: Bramus lutescens (assembly GCA_001685075.1). Taxonomy (NCBI): domain Eukaryota; kingdom Metazoa; phylum Chordata; class Mammalia; order Rodentia; family Cricetidae; genus Bramus; species Bramus lutescens. The sequence continues at coordinate 57,686 of LOEQ01003508.1, forward strand.
ATTCTCTGCCAGAGAATGTTTCTTAGAACTTCTTTTTTAAATTGTATTTATTTATCTTGCAGAGTGAGAGGCATGTCTGTTCACAAGACATGCATGAGGTCAGAGGAAGACTTGCTGGAGTCTATTCTCTCCTTATACTATATGTGGATAGAAGGGATCTAACTCAGGTCACCAGGCTTGGTGGCAAGTTTCTTTACCTGTAGAGCCATATCTAATGGTTTTTGAACTATTGTCTCAAGACTACGGACAGAACACAGTCCTGTAGGTATATGAGAATGCTTTCCCTAAGCTTGGTTTATATGACACATCCGCATCTGTGTAAAGATAATTCTCAGGATGGAATTAGGACTAGGATGCTGGGTTACGAGAAAGGACACACAATAAGGGGTGGGTGGAAAATCTCTCAGTGGAGACAGATTGAGGGAACTAAATTGGGATTGTATGACTTTCTTTAGACCCAAGAGAGTCAGAAACAAAGAAGTCAGACAGGTGACCTATCAAAGACTCTTGAGTTACCGCTCTAGGCTATCCATTCCTCCTGATAGTCCCTCGATCCTCAGGATGACTATATAAGTCCATAGGACTCTATTGTAATCACCCATGACTCTGCATGTCTGTTCCCTTTCACACCTTTCAGGAGAGCTTCATTACAAGCCTGAGGTATAGTTCAGTGGCATTGTGCTCACCTAGCATGCCTGAGACCCGGTGTTCCTAAGGAAAGTCCTCGGCCCATGACCAGTGCTTCCTCAGTCCTATGGTGAGACAAATGATGGTGCTGTGTGTATCTCCCTGGAATCCTCAAACAGACTGAGCCCAATTGCAGCACTGATAACCTCCTGGTAAGTCTGCCTTCTCTGGGTCCCTATTTCATTGTTTTCTGAGGCTTTGGCCCATAGTTATTTGTCTTTGTTGTTTTGGGTCTGAGGTGAAGTAGAATATCACATTGGCCAGCATGCAGTGGTGTTGGAACAAGCTGCTTGCCCCACAGAAACTACAAGCAAAGAGAGAGGAAGGAGTTGAAAACAAAATGTCCTTGCCAAGGGCACATTCCCAATGACCTAACTTTTCCATCTAGGAACCACCCCTATAGTTTCCAACACTTCACAATAGCCCATTAAGCTCTGAAACCATCGGGGAATTAATGCATTCCTGAGGTCAAAGACTCTATGATCTAGTTATCTTCCAGAGGCTCTGTCTTTGAACATTGCTGTATCAGAGATCAAATCTTTAGCACATGAGATTTGGATCACATTTAAGATTTCAACCATAACAGAGATATAGTAAGTAAAAAGTCCATTCCTACACTTGGAATTAAGAAGCTAAAGAAGTGTGATGATTCACTACCCAAACCAGTAGTGGAGACAATAGTACAGATTCCTGGAGCAGGTTCAAAACCTTTGCTTCTTTCCTCTGTCAGCTAAAA
>LOEQ01003508.1:68289-121766 GCA_001685075.1 Bramus lutescens
ACCTGAGCCAGTGAGAAAGGCTTGACTGTTCCCATGTGGAAGAGTCACAGACACGAGCCACAGGTGAGTTGCCAACATGCCCCCCCATCCAAAAATGCAGCTCACAGAGGTGAGCCACAGTTGGGCCAACAGCCCACCCATCCAAAGGCTACATCATCAGTATGATAGAGTTGGGGTGCTATTTCCTACCACCTGCTTCTAAGATTTTTCCACTCATTCCCTTCCCTGCCCAGCCTCAGTGGTTTTTAAGGGACAGGGTGAGGTGTTTGAGCATCTCTGCTGTAGGTGTAGTTGTGCCCTGCACACTGATGTCACACACACACACACACACACACACACACACCTGGAGATACAGAGGCACCAGGGGGAACGTCTAGGCAGGGCCACATAACCACTAGCAGAATAGCTATGGAGTCACCGGCTAGAGGAGCAGCACCAGGGAGCAGCCTGGAGAACCTGACTGACAAACTGACTTCAGAGGCATACACGAGCTATAGAGGAATCTGTAGCTTTGAAGGAAAAGTCTGGGCTTTCTTGCTGCTTGGCCCCTGGGTCATCCTGCTTCCCCTAGTTTGAAGCCAGGTGTTTGTTTCTCTTAGGCCCAGCCTCACTCTGTCACCCAGTGCAAACTTTTGGCTAACTTCTTCTGATTTACCCATTCCTCCTGAATCAGCAGAACCGGAGAAAATGTACTCTCTGGAGATTTCTGCTTCTGGCTCTGCTCCTGGAGGTGGCTGGTGACATGCTGTGCCTGATATTTAAAACACAGGTTCTGAAACTCCACTCTCAAATTCTATATATAGTGCCTTTTGTCCAATTTCCACCATGTAAATGCATATCTTACACAACACATCCCTTACACTTGGAGCAATGGTCTGGGCTACTAGTTGGGGAGTAATGGACACCAAATATAACTTCTCTTTGGATCAAAACATAAGGCTAATCTTCACAAGTCAAAAGTTTAGTGCAAGTAGCAGTTCGCACTGTGCAGTGGAAAACAGGCAGTGTATTGTATTTGCTAGTAATTGCTTTTATGACCTGTTTCTGGCAAAGGACAGCCTATGCAGTGCCACTGGAGTGGATCTATTACATTCATACAATGCTTCATTTTTTACTTCATAGATATGAATTTATGAATATGAACACATTTTACATAGACATACCTGTTCCTACAATAACACTGAAACATAAAATAGTGACTTTTACAATTCCCATTTCCCAGATAAGGAAATGGAGACCCAAACAGTATTTGTTTAGCTGGTTCACTGTGATGTCAACATTCATTCAGTTCTTCGTTCACTGAAGACTATCTTCTGAATCTCTACAAGGTACCAACTGGAATATTAGTGCTTGGGAAACAATGGTTCAAACACACACACATTGATTCCTACAATATTGGACAGACAGACAATTGACACACGATATAAGTACGTGGGGTTTAAGTTAAAAGGTGAGGGGAGATATTCGGAGACCAGGGAGTGGTGGCATCTGTAATCTGAAAAGTAACTTAAGACCAGGGTCTGATAAAGGACATGTTTCTAGTCTGCATTCCACCTCCAGCTGCAGCCACACCCAGGACCACTGTCTAAGAAGATGAATGGATGATACATCAGAAGCTGAGAATTCTTTGGCTTGCCCCAGCCAGCAGTAGAGGTCACCTTGCCCAAGGCTGCCTTCAGAACAGCAGAAGAACAGAGAGGCCGGAGTGGAGCCTGAGAGTCCTCATGGGGATCTGATCCCAGGAAACTGGAGGACATGCATGCTGTTGGGAGCAAACCAATGAGAAGCATGCTGGCAGCAGTGAGGGTGAGGGTTTAATTAATGACAGGGACAGACACAGCAGGGCGAATTGTTCTACTAGGAGTACAGCTGGATGGGTGGTGTGTGGTCTCTCTCCTCCTCAGCCTGGCCCTGATTGGGCTAGCGAAGGGAATCTGCGCATCCCTTTTCTCTGCGCACTTCCAGCTCAGTAGTGCCTGGTTGATGTTCCTTTTAACAGACAACTGCTCAGACTTCACAGTGTTTCCTTGGTGCCCTTTGGTCTCTCCAGTCCTCACTGTGGCTCAACCCCTCTTCATTTTGTTGTCTTCTGCCAGGTTCCCCCACAACATGCCCCACCCATTCCCTTCTTTCCTGCTGCCTTTCCCTGCACTGTGGCCAAGCCCACAGCCTGTCACCCATTTATCAATGCATTGGAACTGTAGCTCAAGTATTGATCTGTGTTTGTTGGTTTTTTTCCTGTAAACTCAGGCTGTAAGGGTTTCATTAGCCTGCCTCACAGTCATTACATCAAGTAATAGGAAGCATCCATCTTCCTCAGGCTTCACGCTTGCACCCAATGGAGATCGGTCCAGAGAGCGTTAATCAAGCTATGAAAATCATTGGCAGCTCATTCCTTTATGATGAAAAAGCTGGCTTGCAGCCTCACTGGGTAGCAGAAGCCTGACACCTCAGATACCTACAGCAATTATGGACTGTGTGGTTCCCTGCTTCGGAAGTCTATTCTTTGCCTAATGCCTGTATGCAAATCACATTCTTTGTTTTGATGTGATTCTGACTTATGTTCAGTAAGTGGGGAAAAAACATGGCTAAGGCTGGGCTCCCTGGCAAAGTAGTGGGCAAAAGGGAGAGTTGTCAGTTATTTTCACCGATGCTTGCCAAGGCAAGACCTGTGCCCTGGTGTGAAAAGTCTCACCAATGCATTGTGATGTAGGAAAACTGGCATACCACTGTTTTACCCACCTTCCCCACCCAAGGTCATTTCCACTCACCCTTCCTTGTAGACATAACACAGACAGCTGTTTAGGAAGGGTAACAAAATGACCAGTAGCATGTAACCATTTTATCCATACTAGGAAACTGAATGGGTCCCTGAGAAAAGGATTTGGAACAAACACAGTGGAGATTAGAAGAAGGAAGCTGGAAAAGCACATTCATGCCTCCAGGGCTGCAGAGATGGGAGGGGCCAGAGAGGGAGCTGCTGAGTGTCCTAGGCCTCTGGTCTCAGCGCATGGTCCCTGGGTCAGCAGCCTAAGCCTAACAGAACAGTCCCCGAAAAAGGAAATTGCAAGAAACCAAGTTCTTGGTCTCTCTTGAAGACTTTCTGAGTCAGAGATGCTGAGATGAGATCCATCCTCTTGTTCTAAGAGGAGATATTGGTCCATTACCCTAGACAGAAAAAAGGAGTCACGAGGTAGCACCAAGTGGGAAGAAGATGAAAGTCTACAAGAATGAACAGGGAAGTGCATTAGGACTTGTGCCCTGAACACTAGCATGCAGGTGACCAATGGTCTGGGTGTCCCATGGAGGGAAGGTATTGGTTCCAGCAGCAGCAGCAGCAGCAGGGATGTATTATGTCATGGCCGCAGTCAGACATTAGGGCAGAAAAATCAAAGGCACGATTTTTGATGGAGACATGAGCCATGTGTTTGCCCTGCATCACCAGATCTCTGTTTCCGACTTCTCATCTGTTAAAGCAAAATAAGAATGATTAGGTCTGCTTGAGACTATCCGTGAATTAGAGTTGACCCTCCACATCCATTGATTCTGCATGCTTCCCATCCATGATAGATGGGGAATATCTGAAGAAGAAATAGTGTCTATACCAAACAAGGGCAGACTTTCACAAGTCATCATTCCCTAAACTGTACTTGTCAACAAGGACGCTGAGGTACCATTTGCAATGTGTTTGGAATTGTGAGTAACCTAGAAAGTGTGAGTAGGTGATACGCAGATACCATGGCATTTTGTACGGGAGCGAACAAATCTTGGAAACCATCCCCAACAGACAGTGAGGGACGACTATGTAAGACAATGCAGGGGAAGTCTCCAGAACAGTCTGGCACAGAGTGAGTGCTCAGTAAATGTCAGCTCAGAGCGCCGTTTACACAGCATGTGTTCCAGTTGCACACACACACATAAAAGACTTGGGGGAGTGCAGAGCGGAAACAATGAGCCAACCAGAATATAACGAGACGAGTATGTACATAATGTTATGTTAATGGAGCAGAAGAGAGTCCCAAACACCCAAAATGAATCCAAACAAACAATGCAACAAGAACTAGATTGCCAGCCAATCAAAGATTCATTTATTTCCTGACTCATTCAACCTATGTTGAATAAGCTGCTGGGGGGTGCACAGTAGGCACCTCGGGGAATACAGAGATGCCAGGAACAGCAGTCGAGTGAGACTCCTAGGTCCAAAAAATGATAAGCAATGACACTGAGTGGAAATATAGTGACAAGGTAGGCCCAGGATTGACAGGGACACAAAGAAGGGTCAGTCCAGAGGCTTGACTTCCAGGCCGAGAAGCATGTTGAAAAACGTGAACCTCAGGCAGGGAGCATCAGGTGGCCCTGTGGACACATGGCTCCCACGGCACGGAAAACTGCTAAAGCCAAAGAGACACACCCTGGGGGGAGCCCACATGTGCACGGTGGCAAGGCAGTGACAAAAGAGGTGGCTCTGCAGATGCATCCTGATAGCTTTTCCAGGCTCTGTGTGTTAGCCGAGACTCTGCTCTTTGGCTCATAGAGAGGAGTGAGGAGGTTGAAGCGGATGAGAGGGTCGCTATGCTTTGGTACTTCCTCTGTAGTCATGTGAAAGTTAGATCTCCGAGGGCTGTGACTCAGAGCAGGGAAAGGGGCTCCAAAGTAGAGCTCAGCTCTCCCCATTTAGTGCCAGCCTTCACTTCTCCCTGACTTCCACAGGAAGTGACCCATCATCAGACACTTGAAGGATACAGATAAGCCAGTCTTGACACTATCTCAGCAAGGAAGCGTCAGCCAGGCCCAGGGGCTGACAGGCATAAATATTTAGGGCAGAGATATGTTTAAGAACACAGGAAAGCAGCATGGTCGACCAGAGAAGGGGGAAAAAGAAGAGGCAGGCAGCATCAGGGCCTGGTTCAAGGGTCAGTGGAGAATTTAGGTTTTCTTCTGAGACTAATAGGAACCAGTCAAAGGCTGCAATACACCGAAGTATGGGATTCCTGCTAGTCTCCAGAGGTCGTTCTTGCTGCCTTATGCTTGGTGGAGATAAGAGGGTCCAAAATGGGGGCATGGCACAGTAGCACAGGTCCAGGTAGCTAAGACTAGATCCAGGGTAGTGCTGTCTTGAATACAGGGGGCGGGGCTAGGAAATGCAAGCATCTGCCTAAAACCAGATTGAATTATCCACCTCCCTCTGGTAAACACTGGCAGCTCCATATTCCAGATAAATACACAAGAGTGCGTACTGGGATTGAAAGAGTCAAACATGGAAGTGGGTGGAGGAGAGGGGGATGAGGGGGTGGAAGGAGGCTAAACCAGAAGGAAGACTGCTTAAAAAGATGTATGGAAAACTTTGATCATTTAAAGCCAGGAAAAAGACAGAGAAGGTGAAAGAGCAGGAGGGGAGACTCCTGGCTAAAGGTTTAGGTGCAGATGGGAGAGCTGGGGTTGCAGGCTGGTTAACCAAAACTAAAGATGCACAAAGAAGTCTTACAAAAACTCACTAGTTAGTAAGCTAAGTAAACGATAGATTTTTCTCTGGTTGTTTTTCAAGACAGGGTTTCTCTGTTTTGCAGCCTTGACCATCCTGGAACTCGCTAACTCACTGAGATCTGACTGCTTCTTCCTCTGAGTGCTGGGATTAAAGGTGTGTGTTCCACCATGCCCCGCTAAATAATAGATTTTAAAGAAGAGTTTGCATGGAAGTCCTGCAGGTGGGGAAAGGTGTTGAAAGACCCCCAAAGAGCCAGAGGGGCCCGACTTGGAGCCCAATACCCAAGAACCAGTCCACTGGATGCAAAAGCAAGAGGCAGTTTATTGAATACATAGGCGCCTGCGGATGTCATAACAGCTAAGCTGAATAGACATGCCGGGCTGAGAATACAGCATGTATTTATAGGGGGTTCAGGAATTACATGGGAAGCTACATAACAACAAGCATTTCATTGGTTCTTATGTGGTGGGCTAGGGTCGAGCTTAGGACAGGGCTGTTTGCCCACCTGCAGGTTCTTGGAAAAACCATAAAATCTCAATAAGGCTGAACTTAGCACTCTGGGGACTTGCTGTTCCTTGTATCTTCCTGTTGGCCTAGTTTCTACATAGCTAGCTGATTGCAGATATCCTGTTTGGGTGGGCCCCACCTGGTTCCTCTTCTTTTCGTTGACCCAGTTTTAATTGAGTAGGGGTCTTTCAGTGTCATTCTCAAAAGACACTGGTTACACTGGGCAGTGGTGGCACACATGCCTTTAATCCCAGCACTCAGAAGGCAGAGGCAGGCGGATCTCTATGGGTTCAAGGCCAGCCTGGTCTACAGGAGCTAATTCCAGCACAGGCTTCAAAGCTACAGAGAAACCCTGTCTTCAAAAAAGGCAAAATAAATACATATAAAAATAGGTGTTTTTTTTTTTTAAGAAGACAATGGTTCCTAAATAAAAATCTTAGTGTCAAATGTGATCTACCTCTCTATGAGATTTTGGTTGTGGAGGCCTCAGAATCCCCCCAAAACAATATGGGATATTGAGATTGTCCACCATAACTACATGACGATACCATAACATAGCACTCACTTTGCATGTAAGGGATAAAGAAATCAACCTCAACTAGCCAGGAAATTCTCTCTCTAATGGTTAACTTACATAATGCCAATTTAAATATATATATATATATTTATATCATATAAACTTAAGACATTTTCAGTGACTGAAACATATTGTTCAAGAAAGAAAAACCAGGAATGTGGAGTTCAAGAAAATAACCCCTGTTCACCCCCCTTTCACAGTCAACTTTCCTGTAAATTGCGGCTTTCCAGGCCTTTTCCCTTGAAGTGTGCATTCATTTGCTAATAGGGGCTGGCGGCGGATGGCAAGGCAGCTCAGGCAGATGTTTATGGTGCAAGAGAGGAGAATTATTAACATTTCCTTATTGACCACCCATGGCTGATGGCATGATCTGCTTCCTACACATTTATTTCCAGGGCTCTTTCTCTTCTGACTTCAGCTTTATTGTTTATCACCCAGGTCTTTGAAATACCTAACTCGAAGAGAAAAGAGCTTCTACCCGCAGGTTGTCCATGGGGGAGCCTGAAGCAGCGTACAACACACAGGAAAGTTTTGAGATGTCACCTGTCTTGTCTTAAAATGTCTATAATGTTGTGTTCTGCTTCACAATGCAGCCGTGATTATTTTAATGTCTGAAACGATGTTTTTAAATTATAGTTAAGTACCCTAACCCAGAGCAGTTTCACATATCCAAATATACGGGCCTCTTGCATTGTTTTTTTTTTCCTAGTGTCGGCACTGAGTGTATTATGGAATTGTAGACCCTTTCAGTGATGATAGGTTTTGTATCATTCGCAGAGGGGCGCTTGAGAAGGAAGTGCTTCACCCAAGGGCATGTGGCATATGTAAAGTTAGGCTCCGGACTCAGGTCTGTTCCATTACCTGCTGCATATCCCTTAGGCTATGGCAGCCTAGCTCAGAAAACTTGGATCTGGCCAGTGTCAATGCAGGAAGGTGATCGCTGCATCATTTCCATCACAGAACAGGCTCATCTGCATCGTGAGGAAGATGTAGGAAGAGGATGGTAGAGGGAGGACTGAAGAGATGCTAACGTAATTTGGAGTCTGGCCTCTGGGAGACAGGAGTTAGCAGCACTCAGGCCTGTCCATGGGATGGGTTGAGTTTCATTTGCGTGCTCAGTATGGTTTGGGTGTCTGGGCTTTGTGACCACGGGACACTGCTACTGTGTAGGAGGAACCAGCTTGGAGCAAATGAGTGGAGGCACATTTTCGTCCTTGTTGATGGAGAGTGATATGTGGACTATTCTTTTATACTGTGTGAATATATGTCACTGTGACTGGTTGAAGAAAGAAGCTGACTGGCCAATAGCTGAAAAGGAGACGGTTAGGGAGAAAACCCAACAGAATGCTGGAAAGAAAAAGGGCGGAGTCAGAGGAGGAGTGAGCAGACGCAGAGAAGCAAGATGGACATGCTGGACTGAGAAAAGGAACTGAGCCGTGTGGCAAAGGGTAGATAAGAAATATGGATCAATTTAAATGTAAGAGTTAGCTAGTAACAAGTAATTGGCAGAGAATTTATAATTTATAATTAATATAAGCCTCAGTGTGTTTATTTGAGAGCTGCTGGCAGGACAGAAACTTCTGCCTTCCTTGATTAAAAAAAAAAAAAAGCAAGAGGGAAGTCCAAGATAAGTTGATCACAGTTCAGAAAGGAACATTGTCTCCAAGTGAGGCACAAGCAAACAAAAACTCACCCTCCAGATTGAACACTCTGCAGGGAGGAACTGCTGCAAACAGGAAGAAGAGGCTACAGTTGGTTAGGGCTGGGAGCCTAAAGGTCTACCCAAAACCTATCCCTGCAAGAGCCATTTTACAGGGGTCACTTAAGATCATCGGAGAACACATTACTTTTTATATAAAATAAATGTAAATAAATGGATACTTGCATTGCGATTTGTAACAGTAACAAAATTATAGTTATGAAGTAGCAATGAAAGTCTCAGCATTAGGAAGGTTGAGAACCACTGTCCTATGGCCTTCAGGCCAGCATATCTGAAACTCCTATTCTACTGTTCTCTCCATCCAGGTAGGGACTTGGAATGGACAGGGACAGACAAACTTAGGAAGACTGTGTAGCTATAGGTGTAGTTGAGAGATGCGGAGAAATACAGCAACTGCCATTACCTACAAACAACTTTTCATGCTAGAGATGGAATCTACACAACCCACTGCTGTTACTTTCATTTAGGAACAATTACCTCTTCCATGGTCTGACCTCTCTACAATTGTAACTGAAATTACAGCCTGAAACTACTTATATTTCTAAGAAAGAAAAACAATCCCAGATTGCTTCCAAATAACAGTCCTCAAATATTAAGTTTTTTGTTTGTTTGTTTTTAATGAAAAGAATCATTTCAGAGTTGAGGAGATAGTTTAGTGTTGGCATCATAAGCATGTATACTTGAGTTCTGATCCCTAGTATGTATAAAAAGCTAGGTATGGCAGTATGTATGGATAACCCCAGCATTGGGGGAGGCGGAGACATAGGATGCTCTGACTTCTACATGCCTGCATGCATGCATCCAAATGAACATGAATATGTATATATAACACACGCACAGCATTATACAAAATTCCATAAGGCAATTGGCCACCTTGCTCTTTCCCCCCAAATGTCTGAATAATAATCCCCCAGGAGCTGTAGAGAAGATTGAGGGGAGCTTTCTGCAGGGCTCCCCCACTTTCCAGGACTTCGTCACATGCTGCTTGACCTTATTCCCTCCTTTCCTCTGATTCCAGTTGAAAATCTAACTGGAGCTATTTTCAGTCAGAGGTCAAGATTCAGGGCTCATTTGCAACCCCAGGCTTAGAAGCCCAGGCTTATTGAAAACCTGAAATGAGGCAAGAGACATGAAGCAAGGACTAAGGGCAAATTGTCAATAACCATCTGGGGAAAAGGTTAATCTAGAGCTTGGAGGAATCTGTGTAGGCTACGATCATTCAGGACAGGTTCAATGTGTTAAAAGACAGCCATTGCCCCTGGCCAAGGGATGGAGAGTGAAGGGGGAGAGATTGCCAGCATATTACGTAATTGCACCTATTTGCTAATGAATGTTTATTGATAGACAATATATGAGACATGGTACTAAGCATTTTGTACATATTTTAAGTGATTTTACACCTCAGATGCATAGCATGGGAGAAATTCTCTGTTTTACAAAAGAAGAAAGTGAGACCGGCAGAAAAATCACAGCACTCCTGATCACACAGCTAAGAAGCCTTCATGTAGGCTAGGGATTCAACTCAGGTACAGAGAGAGCTACAAATCTCTTCATTTCCCTGTTGCCTTTTACTGTCTCTTTATATCCTCTGTTATAAATTTACCATTGTTGTCTTAAGTTGATAGTTAAACTTTAGATTCCCTCTAATTTTGCATATGAACAGTTGGGGTCCCTGACTGCTTGCAGAACCCAGTAGGAAGAGATTGGATTTATCCTTCTCCAATATCCCCCAAGTGGAAAAAAACACCCTAAATATAATAATTTCTGTTTTGCGGTGCTTTATAATCTTCAAAACATTCAGCATATATATGTTTCCTCACTCCATCCCTGTGAGAGGAATGAATGGTTATTATCCCTAATTTATAGGTAAGAGAACAGAGGCTCAAGGAGTTTGACAATGCTTCACAGTTAGCGAATGGAACACAAAACTCTGACTTCCTTGTTCATTTTGCTTCTAGGTTAATGTCCTTTTCTGTCAAACCCTGGAAACTCTCTTCCCAAAAACCAGTTCTCTTTGCTGAGAGTTGTTAAGAATTAAGCAGGAGTTCAATGCTGGGAAGCGCAGCTACTCTTCTAATCTATTATAACCATGAAGAAGCTCTTATAACCATCTTATGGTCATGATGTGATCACTAGAACACAGCTATCAAGCTGACCTTAGGCTTTGATGTGACAGCTTTGCCAAATAAACATGAACCGCTGCTTACCAGTGCGTCTTTACTAAAATACAACAGAAAATGTAAACCATGACTTATGGTGTAGTCCAGTAACCTCAGCTACTCCAGAGGCTAAGGCTGAAGGATTTTAAGTTCAAGGGCATCGTGGGCTACAAAGTGAGTTCAAAGTCTGTCTGGGCTGTATGATGAGGCTGTCTCAAAATTTTAAAAGGTTAAAAAAGAGAGGTAGGGTTGTAGCTTGGTAGTGGAGCATCTGCCCATCATGCATTATGCCCTAGATCCAGTCTTCAGTAAAACACACACACAGACACACACACAAACACACAGAGACACACACAGACACACACAGACACACAGACACACACACAGAGCTGCTACTTACAATGACAAGATTCATTACTACTCTGACTTTTTATCACACCAGTGGAATGGCACTCAGGTGCTCTACATTGGGAAGATGATATGCAGTCTTAGAGCCTGGATAGCATAAAATTCTTGGATATAGTACCATCATTATTGCCACTATTTTGTGTTCAATGAGCCTTCAAACATCTGTGTGTTTGCACTTGGATTTCTGGAATTCATTTCCTCACAAGGTAGAGTGAGTCTTCTAGACCGAGACAGTCTCTTCCACTCACGTTGGTAGTCAGGTTGCTTGAATAGTCTCCATGGGGGCAGCCCTTCTCTCATTTAGCCTTGGTTTTTGTACACTAGCAAAAATTTCCACTCCTCACCTAAGAGTAGAGTTTAGAGATAAAATGGAGATGGGAGAAAAAATGAAGGAAGTATAAGAGGTGAGCCCAATGCTTACTAAATGAGTATTCCTACAACCATGCTTGGACTTAGTGTCTGACATTTTACCTGTGCATCTCACTGACAACTTTGAGAAGTAAGCACTCTTCTCTCTGAACACCAAGCAGCATTCCCAGGAATCTATCACAGCAGACCTAGCTGTCTTGGTGAGTACCAATCCTCTCAGGGCCTTGGGTTGGGTTATTTGGATCTGGCACCATCCCTTGGCAAGAGCTTCAGACTACAAAGAAGGCAGAGATATCCCATTAGGCCAAGATACTTGACACAAAAAGCAATGCTAATGGGATTGGCTTTTCAGATGGGACAAATGGAGACCCTTTGGTTCTTATGAGGTTAGTGTATCAAGCTGCAGGTGGAAGAGGAATTGTAAGAACCCCTGGGTGAGGCCCCCAACACTGTATTTTCAACAGCTGTATAGAAACTAGAATTTGTCTTTTGCCTTCAGAGGCATGTTTGGAGGAATCTATAAAATGGAATATGCCAAACTCATCCAGGAAAGAACTCTTCAAAATGTGCAGAGAAAAGAAAAACCATTGAACAGACAGGATGAATTTGCCACACATCCCAGAGGCTTGGCAAGGGACAAGTCACTAATGAGGATGACCACAGTTAGCCACCCACACTTACTCCATCTGAGAGTCTAGGTGCCTTTGAGTGATTCTCTAGACCATAGAAAAGAAGACCTGCTCTACCAGAGCTTTCTAGAATCAAGCATAGCCCCTCCCCTCAAGGTTTTCACAGTAATATGGAAAGCAGAAGAGGTGACCCCATCATGGAACAAGCATGGCATTGCCTTTTGATTTGTAGCGGAAGGCTCTGAGCTTTGCCTTCCCTAATCAAAGAAGAAGAAGAAGCCATGAGAACTAGAATGGAATATGATGTGAGATGTCCTTCTGTATAGTGTGAATACATTCCTCTCATTGGTTCATAAATAAAGCTGATTGACCTATAGTCAGGTCAAATAGAGCTAGTTAGGAAAGCCAAACTGAATACATGGAGAAAGTAGGGTGGAGTAGAGAGATATACCAGCCAGCTATTGAGGAAACAAGACATATAGAAAACGAGGTAACAAGCCACAGACCATGTGGCAAAGCATAAATAAGAAATATGGGCTAATTTTAATGTAAGAGCTATCTAGGAATAAGTCTGAGCTATTGACCAAGAATTTATAATTAATGTAAACCTCTGAGTGATTATTTGGAAGCGACTGTGGGACTGGGCAGGACAAAGAAACTCCATCTACAGTAGTATTTTCTAAATGGGACACAGAGTAATAACAGACGCCTAGGTGGTCCATAGGAATAGCAAATGTACTCTTTATCACATAGTGAGAAAGAGAATGCTGTAATAGTCCAGGTTTCAGAACCATATCACTTGGGTTAAATCTTGCTTCCTGAACTTACTAGCTGTGTGTGTGTCGTCAATGAAGGCACTGAGTTAATCTGACCTTTGAGTTTTTGATCTGTGAATATGAAATAATGAGCACCTGGGAGGTCCAAGTTACTCAACAGAGGTTTCTGAAAGTGTTCTTGGCACAAAAACATGCCTTCAAAATTCAGTCATTTATGGGAATTGCCCCTTACTTTATTAATAGCCATTGATTCTAAGAGTAAAGTGTTGCTGGAAAGTGGTGACATATACAACGGCCAGGTGACCGCTGAGGATGTGCAAAGATCCACTGATGAGCAGGACACGTGTTGAGGAGCCAATATCCTGCCAAGCAAAATGTCTAGGATTGATGAACCTTGAAAAACCCTCAATTTCTTAATTTTATTCAAAGTTTGTATTGGCCACAACAGGGGAATGTAGTCCCAAGACCCACCAATAATTTTGAAGATGAGAAGGAGGAAGATAACAACAATAATAATAGCAATATTAACAATGACGAGGAATGAGAAAACCATTTACAGAGAATGAAGCTTACTGACGACCTTTAATTGTAACATTAAGTTAAGGTGAGTTTCGGGTAGTGGCCACTATGCTGGTATAATATGAAGCGACTTTTCTGTTTGATACAAAGTCATAGAAAACACACAGAGACAGTTTGAAGAACAAGCAGGGTGAGTGAGCTGCATTGAAATGGGAATGAAAAATAACCCAGAAAATGCTATTTATTGTAAAAATTGCCAGCATCCTTAGGGCTGCTTTGATCATCTCTGCCTCAAAGAAAGCAGAGCCAACAAAGTGAAGTTTCAGAAAAGGGCAGCAAAATGATCAGAGACAGAATGGGTGAAAAAAAAGGTCTTTATCCCTAGAAGGAAAGAAACAATTGGGGGGAAAATTCTTCGGCTTAATCTATTGGATAATGAATGGCGAGTAGTGGCCATTCAGGTGCTGCCCTCTCGCCTGTCCCAAATCACAAGAATGAACAGGAATTTGAAAGGACTGAAAATAGATAAAATGGCCATCATATGTTTAAAGCCTCAACTGGGGAAACTGGCAGCCTCAGCCTCAGGGCATTTTTGAAGCAGACAATAGAGTGGCTTTCTAAGCAGATCAAAGGCTTGGCACTTGTCCCATAGCGGCTCCTCCTGCAGGTGTGTTTGCTGGAAAACAGAGGGGCCACAGACTGCTAGTGCCTCTGGCAGAGAGCAAGCCTCCCTCAGCACTGTCCACGGGGGCTATCTGATTAAATGGAAGCAGAGAGATAAGACTGAATTAATTTCCACTTGGGAACCAAGAAAATGCCATAGGAGGATGTGAAGGAGATTGTCAGATTCTGGATGACGGGAAGCACAGCACTCCATCCTCCATCTTTCACAATGTCCCTCTCAAAGGAGAAAGAATCCCACCCGGCTTTAGCCCCCGAAAGGTGGTCCAGGTAAAGCTGCACCACTCTGCCATGTGGGTTTTTTTTTCCTGCTTTTTAATGTAAAAGTTTAGACCCAATGCAGAGTCCAGAATGACAGTCCACTTTGTAACTAAAAGCATGAACAGTTTGCTGAGAAATGGAGGTTCGAAGTTTCACTGTATTCAGCAACAAGGCGACCTGCTAAGGAAAAGACCAATGTTCCTCTCCCCAGCTATGCAATGATGTAGGAGGGTCATCTGTCTATGTGTTATTTTCATTGGTTAATAAAGAAACTGCNGGGTATAAGCTAGCCGTGCGGGAGCTGGGCTGGACGAAAAGCAGGGCCCGCTCCCCATAATACTACAATGCAACTCCGTTACATTGATGACAGCCAGCATACTACCTCCACAAGGTTCACTGTCTTTACCTAGGCTCTCAGATCTAAATCCTTATTAGCATCAGAATAAATAATTCATATATGGTCGCTGCACTTCAACAGCATCTTTAGTGAGTAGCTGGTGCTGACATTCAACAATCATCCGGCCAGGAAACCGGAAGACAGGCTCAGGAATGAACCATAATGTCAAGAGAAGGAAAAAAAAGTCAAACAATAAAGAAGAGACAAGGAGATCAATTGGACATCTCAGCTGTAAATGAGAATCTGAAGGAACCAAGCAAGAAACCATGGGCACTCGCAGCAATGTTCCAGAGGTCAGTAATAGTTTGACAGAAAGCCCAACTGTGAACAGGCTTGAGAGACAGGTAAATACAATACAAGCTAGTTAAGAAAGACAGTGCAAAGTAATCTGAGACAAAAAGTCTATTAAAAATGCCATTGAGTTTACTTTGTGTTGGCTGTCTGTTGCTGGGCACTGGACCTACCCTTAAGTGTTGTTAGTTGACCCCATGAGACTCCATTGGAGAAAACTAATTTTTCCTTTTCAAGCAGGTGCCAATTGCAGATTGCTTCTTGGGTAGGTGTGGGAACCTGTGTCTTCTTCCGCCTCTCAGCATTGGGCCCCTGCCTGACTTAAACCTGTGCACTCCCTGAGCATCTTTCTGATCTTTTGCCTGTACATTATGTTTCTGATTTTGTGTTTTCATTGTGTGTTTATTGTGCTTTTTTAATTTATTTTTTATTCTATTTTTGTTTGTTTGCTTGCTTGCTAAAATGAGAAAAAAAGGTGTGAAGTTGAGCTGGTGGGGAAGTAGAAAGAATCTGGGAGGAGTTGAGGGAGGGGAAACCATGATCAGAATATACGCCATGCAATTATTTTTTTTTTCAGAGTAAATGAAAGACAAAAAGAAAGGAAGACAATGCAGAATTTGTGTACATGGAAGGACAAGTGTTTTCCTCAGTCACTGGTCAAACGCTTTGCTATTGTTTGATTTCCATTTAATATTGTCTAGTTAAATTCTTCCAAATAAGTATTATTTGCCTCTTTCACAAGAGATGACCTCACTAAAATCACCAAGAATGTCTGCCTTATTTGACAAAATTCAGCCAGAGATCCCGGTGATTCTTGTTACTAGCTATGCTATTCAAGCAGATGAAGAACAAATGGGCTGGAGCGGTGGCCCAGCTGGTCAAGCACCTGCCTTGCACTTTAGTTTGGTCCCCAGAACCTACATTTAATATGGCTGGCACAGTGGGGTGTATTTACAATCCCAGTGCTGAGGAGGGAGAGACAGGTAAATCCTTGAGGTTCACTGGCCAGACAGCCAGGCGTATGTGACAAGTTGCAGGCCAGTGAGAGACCTGTCTCCAGGGAAGCATGGATGGTACCTGAAGAACAGCTCTGAGATTTTCTTCTGCATAGGAATGTGTGACAGGCTCACCTGCATACACATGAAGACACACGTATGCATGCACACACACACGCATATACAGAGAGACACAGAGAGGCAGAAACAGACAGAAAAAGGTGGACCGGCAGACAGACAGAGAGAGGACATCTTCGTATGATAACAGCAAAATAAACAGATCCAGATTTCATAAGCCTCAGATGTCCTAATTTATGATAAGGATGCATCACTATGGAATGGAAGTTGTTGCTATAACTTGCTTAAAGTTGAAACCTGGGAGAAGAGAGGCAGGTCAGGCTGAAGGAAAAAGGCAACCAATCTCTTGTACTAGGGTGCCCACAGCCTGAGCTACATGAGAAAGTCCCCATACTCCTAAGCCTATGCTTTCTCCACTTGGAGCTCTTGGGAGTAGACACCCAATCAGTCCTTCTCCATAGTCTAATTCATAGCAAGGCTACTAAAGAGTGCCTGTTATTCACAGACAGGTGGATACCCTTGTCAAAGGTCTTGGTTAAATCATCTTGATTGTCTCTAATAACAATGTTAACGGCCTTCTGGATTAACATCAGGATGTAAAACATCTTTCCTTGATATGTATTCAATATTTTCATGAGAATTAGGAACATTTATTACAGACTTTAGGATACTCTAAGGTTCTTGTAATATGCTACCATGATTCATGTTGGAATTCATCACTAAAAACCATAATGGAGTCCAACTTTGTCATCTTCCAGGCAGCCTGACCTGTAGTCCTGAGCTACTGCAGGGGCCGCATAGAATCTTTGTCTTAAGGAATATACAGATCCACAAAAGGAAATCACAGATTCCTAAGTAACAGCAGATTTGTGTGGTTCAGTAACGTTCTGAATTTCATGTTTGCATAGCAGGGTCTTGCAGACAGCTCCTGCCTCTGACCCTGATTTATATGTTTTATAAGTATGCAGATATGACCCAAGAACAATCTAAGTAATCAGGAATATGGGTTAACTGATATCTTCGAAAGATGCATAGCCTACATAGTAAGTACTGAAAAGCCAATGAAGGTAATTTCTTGTGTTAAAGAATATGCTGTTCTGATGTGAAAGCCTCCAAAGGCTTCTAAAACAAACAAACAAACAACAGGGTTTCCTCTATGTGACAGCTCTGGATGTCTTGAAACTAGTTTTTTAGACCAGGCTGACCTTGAACACACAGAGATCCACCTGCCTCTGCTTCCAATGTGCTGGGATTAAAGGTATATGATCCCACACCTGGCAAAAAATGTATAGCCCAGGCTGGCCTTGAACTCATGATCCTCCTGCTTCTGTCTTACCAACACCACTTCCACAATGATTGTAAGAGCCAGCAGAAGTGGGAGTTTGCTATGATTTGTGTCTCCTAGAATTGTCAGGAGCTACACCCATGAGGTCTCACCTACTTGACTGCTCAAACATGATCTGAACAGGGATGACACCAATAGAGATGCCAAAGTGGACTGAGGAAAGCCACTAAGGCCTCAGCCCTACACAAAGAACTACAGGCAACTAAGAAATGCTGAGTATTGGGGTAGGCTGCTTGTTCATTTCCGGCAGCTCAGACCCAAAATAATCACTCAGAAACTAGAATATTCAATACTGTTTGGCCAATATCTTATGCACATTTCTAGCTTGCTCTTATATGTTAAATTAACCCATTTCTATTATTTCATATTTTACCACAAGGGTTATGGCTTATGGGCAAGTTTTTGCTGTCAGCTTACATCTTCCTCCTCTGGGGCCTCCATGGCTTCTCCTGACTCCACCTTCTTTCTCCCAGCATTCAGTTTAGTTTTCCCAGCCTATCACTGTTCTGCCCTGCTATAGGCCCAAAGCAGTTTCTTTATTAATCAATGGTAATCACAGCAAGCTGAAGGGAATCACACATCAGCTGAGAGTAAGAGAAATCATTTTTTCCAGGGATGAACATATCAATAGGTTATCCAATAACAAATGGTCAGCTCCGAAAACATACACATGCAAGTAGCATTACATAGACTGAGCAGGTTGTTTTTATGTATTAAAGTATAACAATAATTAAAGAAAAAAGAAGTTATGAATTTTAAGGAGAGAAAGGGGGTATATGGGAGGGCTTGGAGGGATGAAAGGAAGGGAAAATGATAAATTTATTTTAAACTCAAAGTATTTTAAAAAGGAATATGTTATTACTATGATTTGTGGTCCTACAGATAATGAAGGATCAGGAAGACAAAGGGGAAAGACAATATTTGCAGAGCTTCTTCCCACAAACAAACAACAACAACAACGAAACTTTTTTATAGCTTAATTTCTTCTGCTTGTTCATTTAAAGTTCCTTTGAACTTCAGAGGAAAGCTAACTCATATCTGTACTTTTCAAAAGGAAGAATTTTCAAGTCATTCTTAATTTTTTAATTTGTTCCAAATTTCTCTTGCTGCACAACAGATGCTACTGTAGGTAGCTGTCTCACCTATCTGACTTTACAAAATTTGTACCTGCCTTCAGATACAACCTGATATATTTCCCTCCAGACCTCTCCTCCATAACCCATGTTTTTAAGCATGTAGTGTAAGTACTTGAGTTGTCTTTATCTCCCAACACTACTTAACTGGAAAAGAATCCATGGTCAGCCTTGGCTCTCTCTGTGCATCTTCACCTCATCAAGTCTGCTCCAGTGATCATAATGGCCATCAGTAGTACAGTCTACATGGTCCAGATGCTTTCTGCCCTTTATGATCCTCCATCCTCTAGTTCATGAATCTAATACACAGCTTGGAAATTTGGGGGGGGGAATTACCCATTGGAGGTGTTTCTTCTTCTGTTTTGACACTGAAGTTTTTAGGGCATCTCTTATATCCCAAGACTCAAAATCTTAAAGTGCTTGATTCCTGGAATTAGGACTCAAAAGTTTATTGGCTTTGGAAATCTGCCTTTGTTCATCAACTCTGGTGTGATTGGCCTATTTCTATTCTTGTGGCCATCAGAGAGCATGGTGAATTATTATAGAAGAGAATAGCAACATCCACAGCTCTTCATTTTCTTAATGCTGAATGTCAGGTGTTCTGTTTAATTACTAGGCATATTAAAAGATAAGGCCAAAAGGAAAAAATGTGCCCAGAAAATCAAATAAGGTTGATCTGGTTGGGGTTTTGGGGGAAATGCACTTGAAAGCATAGTTAGTATGTTCAACGGGATAGAAGTGGCTCAGCAGTTAAGAGTACTGGCTGTTCTCCCAAAGAACCAGTTCAATTCCCAGCATCCATGTGGTGGCTGATAACAGTCTATAAATTCAGTTCCATGGAATCCAGTACTGTCCTCAGGCCTCTGAGGACACTACATGTACAGGCATGTGCTGGACAGAAACAAATGCAGGCAAACCACCAATATACATAAAATAAATACATTTTGGGGGAAATGTAATCAGAATATATTGTATGATTATACTACATGTGTTCAGGAAATGAAGAGTTGGGAAAGTTCACCACACCGTTCTTTTTCTGCACATACATCCAATATAAATCCTTTAACTGAAAACAAAACAAAAAACCAACCTTGAAGTTTCCAGTTCAATAAGCAAATTGGACCAAACAAGTTCACTAATATGACTGTTAAGCTGAATTGTGATCCCCAAGGTACACAGCATACTCAAACGTGGTTTTTTTTTAATTTCTTTCTAAAAATCAATTATTTGTCTTTGTGTTAAGATAAATACAGTTTTCCAAATAAGTACATAAAAAATAGTCTTAACCAGAAGGCAACGTTCCATGAAATCATAATTCTTCAAATAAAAATAAAATACAAAAATTTGTCATTACAAAGTTAAATTTTTCTGTTACTTATTTTGCATTGCCTAATGAAATACCTGATAAACCTACTTAAGAGGAGGTAAGATGGGGCTGGAGACGTGGATCAGCGGCCAAAAGTCCATACTGCTCTTGCAGAGGCCGTGGATTCTCTTCTCAGCATCCACATGGTGATCCACAAAATTTGTAGCCAAAAAGAAAGCTATTTTATAGTTTAATTTACTTGAATACATTTTTAAATTATTTATTTATTCTTTTTTGCTTATGTGTGTGCTTATGTTAATACATATCACATGTATGCAGTGCCCATAGAGGCCAGAAGAGGGTGTTGCAATTCTTGAAACTGGAGTTACAGGTGGTTATGAGCCAAACGACATGGATGTTGGGAACCAAGCTGAGCTCCTCTGGAAGAGCACCAACCACTTGCCAACTCTGAGCCGCCGCTCCAGTCTCCAGATCTAAAGTGTGTTATAACATTCAACAATTATCTATGACAGAAAATGCAGCAACACTCTTATAGAATATATAAAGGAGCTTTTAAATTATGATAACAATAGTATAAAGTGGTGATATATTTTAATTGAATTTGAAATTTTTCTTTTGAGATCAGAATAAGGCAAGGATACTCACTGTTACTACCTTAGCCATAACCTATATAGAAAGTCACAAGGGGGAACACCTCTATGGGGAAGGAAGAAATAAAGACATCCTCATTCAAAGAAAGTATAATGAATGATGAACTTAGAGGTTTAGGATAATATATAAGGGGCTGGAGAGATGGTTCAGAGATTAAGAGACTTATTGCTCTTTTAGAGGTCTTAAGTTCAATTCCCAGCAACCACGTGGTGGCTCAGAACCATCTGTAGTGAGGCCCGGTGCTCTTTTCTGGCATGCAGGCATACATGTATGTAGAACACTCTGTACATAATAAATAAATCGTTATAAAATTAAAAAGATAATATACAAAAAGCAACTATTATAATTATTAGTGGGAATAACAATTCAAATACATCATTAATTACATGAAATTAATTATATTCTATACTACAAACAGCAAGATTATGCAACTTAGAAAATATCATTTACACCTTTCTAAAACATCAGACATGAAGGACTATGTTCATACATGCACACACACACACACACACACACAAAACCATTACACATGAGGAAATAAATTTAACCATAATTATATTGTATAATATGTATAAGAAACTAAAAATTATCACTAAGAGAAATTATATGTGGAGAAATATAGTGTATTTATTCCTTGATGATTGCTTTAAAATGTCACAATGGTGAATCTCTCCTAATTGACATATAAATCCCATACAATCTGAACCAACAAATCCACAATATATTTTGTTGGAAATTGGATAATTGATGTATATTTTATCAGAATTAAAAGAGCTAAAAGCAGCCAAAGCTATCTCAAAACCAGAATTTAAGTGACAAATTTACTGTATGTTACAATGCCTCACTAATTAAGAAGTGTTATGTATACAAAAGAGCTGGATAAAGAGCCCAGAAATCAGTCCATATGGATAGAATAATTTGGTTTATTTTAAAAGATGACATTGTGGTGGAATGAAGCAAAGGTAAAATATCCGAGAGATAGTGTGTGTTGAACTATTGGTGGTGGAAAAAGTAAAAATTTCTTTGTACCTCACACCATTTTTGCAGTAGATTTCAAATTGATATAATCCTTAATGTGAAAAAAAGTTAAAAGAATACTATTTTGATTTAGACTGTTATTTTAAAAATAGCATAAACAACAACCAAAAAATTGATAAAATAAGTCATGTATTAAAATTAATCATTTGTATGTATAATCAAGAAACCAAAAGCTAAAGCCACAAAATAGAAAAATATTTGTAACATATGTAAATGATCAAGGACACATATTCAGAATATGTGAATAATATCTTTAAATTGAAAAGATAAAGGATGTTAAATGAATCAAAGATTTGAACCACCTCTTCTCAAAAGATGGTATATAAATGACGAATAAGCATATAGAAAGTTTTCCATTCCACTAACCATGAAGGAACTCTGAGTCTAAAGACAATGTGGTAGGATTTAAGGGCAGAACCACTGTTAGGGTTTGTGCTGTGAAATACCTTTGTGGGTCAGAGACAAGAAATGTGGCAAAGATGACACCATCCAGCAGATCTCACTCAAGAGATTTATTGGAGTGGGAGCAAAAGGCCATCTGAGAACAGGGATACGAGAGAGAGGCAGAGACAAACCAAGCAAGAGAGCTAGAGCGAGAAAGCAAGAGAACCAGCGTGATGAGGGGGCTTTTAAAGGGTATTGTGTTGGCAGCTGGTGATGTTGCAGTTGCTTGTGCTGAGTTATTGAAGGCAGGCTGGGGAGCACTCGACTTACAGCACACTGGCACATCACTGTGTGCGTTCCATGGAAAAAACAGGTGTCACAAGTGATTGACAAACTGGAGCAGCAGGAACTATCACACACACACACACACACACACACACACACACATTTTTGAAATGTAGATCCTTACAATCATTTGGAGAAAAACTTTTTATAATATTTACTGGAGGAATGTATGATCCAAAATTTCTACTCCTAGGTAAATGTCCATTAGAAATATTATAGAGATTGTCAAAACATTGTGTCTGAGAAAGACAGCAGCAGTATCCACTGTAGGCACAAACTGGAGACAATTCAAGTGTCTATTAATACCAACAGCATTTTAAAAATTTATGGATTGGAATACTATACAATAAGAACAAATTAATCACTTCTATATGCAAACATGAACGATTCTCACTAACAACTGAGTTCCAAGAGCTGGATACAAAACGTCACAGAGTGTGATGGTTGACACTGTTATCTTAAAGGGATTCAAAATCACCGAAGAAGACTGCTCTTTGGGTGTATTTTGGGATATGACCCTGAGGGAGTTGAGAGAGAATTAACTAAGGGAGACACCCTCTCCAAAAGTGGGCAGCACCATCCAGCAAGTGGTCAGAGCAAGCAAGTGTCGCTGGTGACCTGCTCTTCTTCCTGAGTGTGTGGGTCCTAGGCTGCTACCTTCATCTCCTCACATCAGACTCCAGCATCTTCTGTCCTCCCATCCAGATTGGATTGGATACCATCTGCCCTCCAAGGAGCTCCAGTCTCCAGCACTGCTTTGGATCTGCTGAGGCGTCTAATCCTGTGGACTCAACAGCCACCAGTATCTCTGCCCCTCCAGCATCCTGAAGGCGGTTGTTGAAATGCCTCGCCCCTATTTTGCAAGTCAGCAGTTCTCAACCTACCTGTAGGTCTCAAGCCCTTTGGGGGTGTCCAACGATTATTTCCTAGGGGTTGCATATCAGATATTTGCACCACCACTAGCAACAGTAGCAAAACGAAAGTCATGAAGTAACAACAAAAATATTTTTGTGGTTGCGGTCACCACAACATGAGGAACTGTATGAAAGAGTCACAGCATGAGGAAGGCTGAGAACCGCAGATGTAAGTCAACCTAATAATCCCTTTCTTGTAATATGTAATCGTTCTATTGGCTCTGTTTCCACTAGAGAACTTGAACTGATGCATAACGGTGATTCCACTTACTCCCAGGCTGACCCATTGAGCAAAACAATTGATAGTGTTGTAAGCCAAGATATCAGCGGCCAGTGGAGACCTGGTGGGTAAATAGCAAAGGCACACAGGCAACTCTGACCGTGTTGCTGGCCTGTTTATCTCACTGCAGTTTCTTGGGTAAGTTTGTCTTCACAAAAACTAAACCCATCATTATGCTTTTGACCTTTCTCCTTTCTCTTTCTCTCTGTCTCTGTCTCTCTCTCTCTGTCTCTGTCTCTCTCTCTCTCTCTCACACACACACACACACGCAGAAATTAAAATTTTGCTTAAATAATGAGTTTCCAAAAGAAGACAATGATTGACAGTATCCAGAATGTTGAAGGATTGAATAAACTAAAAACAGTAAGTTAATATATTTTAAATGGAAGTTTTCACAATCTTGACAAGCACGGTTTTAGTTTCCTCCCACTAGCCAGGTTGCTCTTCAACTGCTTTAAATTATTTCAGTAATTTGAGAGGTTGCCCTGACTTGAGTATCTCCTCAATTTTAAATGAACATGAATTTGTATGTTAGGCAGCCCCCATTAAAGATTTATTTGCGTCACGTGATCTCCCTTGAGTGCAATGGTTGTCTATTTTCAGCCTTACTGTATCTATCTTTGTTTTCTCTTTAAAATATTTTTATTTTTAAAATGAGCATTTGAGGAACATTTTAGTAGTTTAAAAATAGAGAGGACAATACAGAAAGAATAGCCAGCCTGGCTGGAATATTGAGTACCCTCCAGTATTTTTACTATTTATTCTTTCAACTAAAGCAATGCATATGATAATTCAATATGAGTGCAGTGTATAATGAGTAGTTAACAGTATCATCTTCTTAAATGGCTTTTAAAATGTGATTAATATGTGATAGCATGCATGTTTATAAAGTATAACGTGGTACTGCATCAATACAATCGGTACTGATCAGATCAGGTAACAGTTGATCTCCCTATTTCTACTTTGTGCTGCGGCCTTGAAGCCCCCTTCTTCTAGCCAGTTATGTACAAGTAACAATTAGAGTCAGCCCACTGTGCTGGAGAGCACCAGGCGGATTCCGTGTAACTGGGCACCTATTACTCAGCCTTCCTCCATCCCTCCTCCCAACCACTCCTCCTAACCTCTAAGATCATTATTCTATGTTCGAATGGGCATCATAACAGCCACATATGAGAAAAAAAATCTGATATTGTACTCAGTGTCTTAATTACTTCACTTAGTTTTCTATCCAATACCATCCCTACTTCTATATATGATGTGATATCATTCTTTATTATGCCTGAATAATATTCCAGTGTGTAGATACCATGTAATCATTGTTCATCCATTAATGAGCTCTTAATATTAAAATCTTTCTATCCCACCTTTCTCTATCTTGAAATTTTACTTTTGATAACCTTTTGTGACCTTTTGACCTCAGGACTTCTGGCTTCTTTACCAAATGCTATGCTTCCTGTTCACTGACATTCACATGTTATTACTATCATTAGGCTGTGTTAGGGTGAAATACAGTAAAATTCCAAGATGTCTCCCAGTGCTGGATGAAGTCCCTGATGTTTATTGTCACCCAAGGAAAGAACCCCTTTGTGCAAAGACCTCAGAGCCAAAGGTTTCGTGCCAAAGAAGTCAGAAAATTTGATAAAGCCAGTCAAACATGACCTCAGGAACAGTTGCTCACCCAAAGTATGAGCAGACTGACCAATGAGCAATTTTCAAGTCAGAAAGGAACCTGACAAACATGGGTTTTCATTTTTCTTAACGTTGTATGTGTCTCTTGTCTCCATCACTTCCCATCAAAGATGCATGGTAAAACTGTATGTTACTGTTGTCTTTTGACTTCTTTTCCTGCCTAGCCCTCTTCAGGTCATGTGATCTTTGTCTGAGAGATCATTTCCCAAAGACCCACAATTCCATGTTATTATCTCCTCCACCAAACTCTCTTATTTCCAAGCTACTGATATGGTTGGAGTCTCTGTTATCTCTTGTTTAAACTCTTGGAGTAACTTCATAAATGAGTACTTTCTGCTCTATCTCTTTGCATTCCAGCTTGAAGCATACCTACCTCAAAAGCTTAGCTAGGAATACTGCCCTTGAAAGTACTCATATTTTTTTATTATGCATTGCCTAAAAATAACATCAATGGGATAGTTTGTACTCCAGACCTAGTCTACCTTCCTAGCTNNNNCCCCCAATGTGGCAGTTTCTCTAGCAGTGTTCTTCCCTGGATATCCTGCACCTGATCTCCTCCCTGCCTTGACCATGTGATCTCCTCCATGTCTTCCCCTCACGCACCTTCGTTACTTCCTCCGTCACCCATTCCTTTCTTTATCTAGGGAAGTCCTGGTTGAATAACAGGAACTATTAAAATTATATGTTCTCCCAAATCTTCACAGCCCACCAAAACACACTCATTTGAGTCTTTTTGTTTCTTTTTTTCCTCCCCTGTTCCTTCTGATGGCAGCATTATTTAATCATGTGTCATGGCCTGGCTTGTATCACAAGTAACTGTGTGTGTCTGTAGACGCTGAATGGCCACAGAGAGGCAACAAATCTCACTCGCATGTCATTTTTTCCTACTTTGCCCTCTGACATGTACTGCTTGATGGGTAGACATGGAGATCCTCTTCTCTAGCATATAGGGTTTACATTGGATTGCACAATTTATCTTTCAAAGCAACAGTAAGGAAGATGACATCAGTATGAGAAAGTGAGCCAGTCTAGGTATCATATCACCTGTGTTGGCATTTTCTCTGACACTAATTTATGTGATTTGGGCAAGTAATGCCCTTGTGATAGTTTGAATGGAAATGCCCCCATAAGCTCATAGGGACTGGCACTATTGGGAAGCATGGCCTTGTTGGAGTAGGTGTGACTTTGTTGGAGGGAGAGTGTCACTGGAGGCAGGCTTTGAGGTCTCAAGGGACTTGAGCCAGGCCCAGTCTCTCTCTCTCTCTCTCTCTCTCTCTCTCTCTCTCTCTCTCNNNTCTCTCTCTCTCTCTCTCTCTCTCTCTCTCTCTCTCTCTCTCTCTCTCTTCATGCTGCCTGCAGGATGTAGAACTCTTTGCTTTCTCCAGCACCATGTCTGCCTACGTGACACCATGCTTCCCACCATGGTGATAATGGACTAAACCTTTGAAACGACAAGCCTGGACCAATTAAATGTTTTTCTTTATAAGAGTTGCTGAGGTTGTGTTGTCTCTTCACAGCAATAGAAACCCTAGCTAAGGGAGCACTTGTCTTAGTTAGGGGTTCTATTGTTGCAACCAAATGCAAAACGACCAAAAAGCAAGTTGGGGAAGAAAGGATTTATTTGACTTACACTTCCATAGTTCTGTTCATATGGAAGGAAGTCAGGACAGGAACTCAGACAGGGCAGGATCCTGAAGGCAGGAGCTGATGCAGAGGCCATGGAGGGGAGCCATTTACTGGCTTGCTTCTCATGACTTGCTCAGCTTTTTATAGAACCCAGGACCACCAAACCAGGAATAGCACCATCCACGATGGTCTGGGTTCTTCATCATTGATCACTAATTGAGAAAATACCTTAGAGTTGGATCTCATGGAGGCATTTCCTCAACTGAGGCTCCTTCCTCTCTGATGATTCTAGTTTGTGTCAAGTTCACACATAAAACCAGCCAGCACAGTACTCTTTCTGGTCCTCAATTGCTGAACTATAAAAGAAAGGGTTGGGTTAGCTCCACATGTCAAAAACCGTGTCCCATGGGCACCAGTCCTGTGGGATGCTCTCTATACCAGGAAGAATTTAAATAAACTGTGGAGATCTCAAAAACTATGCCCTCCAGACCCTGTATGGATTCGTACCACACCAGGATTTGCAAGTAGCAGGTCAGAAACAGTTAATAGGCCATAAAATTAGTTGTGTCTCCATGAATATGTTTAAATAAATTAGAGTAAGAAGTACCAGAGGTCATTATATATAAGTGTAATATTGTTTGATGAAACTTTTGAGTTACACATAAAGGCATCTTTTTATATAGGTTGTGACCAAACATTCTTGTTTTATAAAATGCTGCACTGTAGACTAGTGTATTAGAGGCTCTGATTTATCTCGTAGTAAATAACTTGTTCAACTTTTTTATCTTATGTCTTTCAAATTTAACGTTAGCACCTTCAAATGTGAATACATGTTTCTTGACATAACACACTTATTGCCATGTTTCAAGAGAAGCTTGTCCCAAGAAAACACAACCCAGAGAACAAACACTGATTTACATGAGCTCAGAAATTCCTTTAACCATGCACACACCATTTCTCTGCAATTTGGGACACAAGCTAGCATGAAGGAATAGCGCGGTTGCCACCTAGAAAACCCTTGCTGTTTACAGAACACTTCCGGGAAATCTAGATTCCCACCCCCCTCTTTCTTCTACTTTCACAAGGCTTCTCTTATAGCACAGCAGAGGGAAATAGCAGACTCACTAGTCAGGATCAGGCCAGTACTTCTGATGGGGCAGAAATGCACTGTTGCACATAGCTGTGAGGATGAGGGCCACAAGCTGTAGGTCACCTTGTTTGTCACTGAGGCCTGTCCTGGCTCTTGGGTCTGAAGAGGCTGCCTTCCAACTCCAGTTCCTACGCATCTCCAGGAGTCATGCCAGCCAAGCTCTTTGTTTTCCTACGATACAAGCACAGAAGGCTTGGAACATAGCTCCTGGCTGCAGGCATCTCCCCATGGGGCATGGCTTGTAATGGGCTTTCCCAGTGTTCACACAGCAAGCTCAAACAACAGATAGCCATTGGCAACCAGGAGCAGGGTCATATCAAAGTCCACACCGGAAATCTGGGTTCCAAAAAGCTTTGCTCCCCTAGTGATTATCCCCATGGCCTGGAAGAATCATTTCTCCCCCTAATTTCTCTCCCTGACACACCTGGCATGCTATGCAGCCTTGGGAAAATACAACATACAATCAATCATCCCAAGCAGTATCAGGGATTCACGGAGACTGTGACCTTCCCCGTAGTCTGTCTACTTGATGCTCTTCCCCTTGAATTTCATAGCTTCTCCACAGACTCTCCTTTCTTGCACACACAATCAGTAAGCAGGGACATAGCTTTGTGGTGTCACAAAGAATGCCAGAGTAGAATGACATACATGTAAGGGAATCACCAGTTCACAGCTACCTGTTAATCACGTCACTTTGGCCTGGTTCCTTGGAGCTTCCAGACTGTTTATTTCTTGCCTCAGCTCCAAATAGCCTGGAGCTCTCTCTCTTGGCTCTTTTGGCATCTGGGACACACAGCCTATCCTACGTAGGGTACAGTCTACCCCTTAGCCTTAGGTTAAATGGCTTCTCTATTTTTAAACCATCTAAGGCACAACTCAGTGGCATCATCCAGTCTTCTTTTGAGAACTGCTTGCATTAAACTTATTTCCCCAGAACATGGCATGGTGAAGGGGCTAACTCCTCTCTATTCCCCACCCCATGGATAGCTCCCTTCTCAAAGTACCCTGTGCCCCTCTGTTCTTCAGTGTTTTCCAATTCTTTTCCTGAAAGCATTGCCCTTTTGTTCACAGCTCCATCCAACACCTCAAGTGAGGAGTATCCATTTCCAGGCTAATGTTTTCTTAAGTAAAATTCACTTATCTTTGGTCAAAAGCTTCTAAGAGTTTTCAGAATGCTGGCTGACAGGTTTTTTTCTCTTTTTCTTTTTTTAAGAGCTGTAATAATTTGAATGTATGGCTTGGATGGTGCATAAGAGGCATGGCCACTCTCCTTTGTGCTATAACTTTAAGAGAAAAGGGACATTTGTCAGAATAGAAGAAAAATAAGAAAGGGGTGTGCTGCGCTCTTCCAGAATAAATATCTTCCAAAGAATGTGCAGTCATTGGAAACAGAACCAATAGGAGCTGTGTAAGAGAAAAGAGGAGGGAGAGAAGGACGGAGAGAGAGGGAGAGAGAGGGAAAAAAGAGAGAGAGAATTAGCCCGTGTGATTAGAGAGGCTAAGTCTCAAGATCAGTCATTAGGAAGCTCTAAACCCAGAAATACAGTTTCTTTTCAAAAGCCAAAGGCTCTAGATCTAACAAAAGCTTCTTTTGTCTGATTCCCAAGTATATGAAAACAGAAATCAAAACAAATAAAACAAAACCCGAACCAACGCCCCAGGTCAAGGGTTTGGGGAGAATTTTTTTCTTTTCTTTTCTTTCTTTCTTTTTTTTTTTTNTGACTCTTTGTTCTATTTAGGCCTTTAAATGTTTGACTGATACCCACCCACCTTAGGGAGGCGTCTGATTTACTGAGTTTGTAGAGTCAAATGCCAATCTCATTAAGAACATCCTCTCAGATAATTTCCAAATAATGCGTGATCAAATGACTGGACACCCCATGGTCCATTTCAGTGGCCACACAAAATTGACCATCACAATAGGGTTACTGGGACGATTATCAAATTTCTCATTTGAAGCAAATGGGGCAAGAACCACTGCCAACCCACTGGATGGTACAAAATGAAAAATCATTTGACCAGGGAGTTAAAAGTGATAAGAGAAACCCTTGGATCTAGGCAAGAACAAAGGCAAAGGGTAACTATTCATGTACAGCTGATGCATTTCTGACAGGGTCAGGTAGAAGTGGCAGCCGTAGTTGGGGTGGCATGGTTTCTGTAGGCGACACCATTCAAACAGCAAACATACTGCCCAAGAGGTAAACAGTCACTTAAGCCTTGTCAAGGACATAAAAATAAAAATAAAAATCTCCGTTTAGCGGATGGGCTAAGTTTAGAAGGAAGACCATAGTACTGGGACGAGGTCACAGTGGCTCACATTGGCTCACAAATGTGAGCAGCTGTCAGCAAGTCTCAGAGGAACTGCACTCAACAAGGGTCAATTTTATGCAAGTATTAAGGGCAACAGATGATTTTCCTTAAGACTGAAGCCAATGAACCACATGCTCCGTCTCATGCAATGTAAGATGTGTACATGTGACTTTATAGAAACAGCCAAAAGATAATACGACAGCAGTAGCAGGATGTTTTGAAGACCTGAAATACCATAAACTGGACATGGGTAAATGTATAGGAAGCCTGCAGATCATTGTTGGTTGTAGGTGTTATTGTCATGGAAGATGGTGACCAGCCCATAGTTACAAGCTGCCAAAGAAAAGCCTGAGCAGTGTGGAATCAATAACAAGATTTTGCCTGTAGCCATCCATGGCTATAAAACCTCGCTAATCTTACTGAGATAGCTTCACGAATGTGTTACAAATATTTGAATTGTGAATATACAGAAAACCAGATAGCTTCACGAATGTGTGTTGCAAATATTTTAATTGTGAATATACAGAAAACCAGATTCCCTGTTCAGCAAGCTCCTATACTATTCAATTGTTCTCCTGTGTAAACCTTACTCAACTGGATATTTCTCTTTGTAGACTTAGTTATCAGTAGATGCATTTGTTACTTTTCTATTACTGTGATAAAATGCCAAGACCAAGGTAACTCATCAGGAAAAGGCTTATGGATTTACAGAAGTAAGAGTCTGTCACTGTTACAGCAGGGAAGGCATGGCAGCAAGAGTCAGCCATGGAGGTAGGAACAACTGAGAGTTCTCATTTATTTTTAATTCATCTATTTTACATCCTGTCTGCAGCCAGTCACCAGTCTCTCTCCCCTAGTTCTCCCTCCCCCTCCCAATTTTCTCCTCCTCCATCTCCTTCCAGGAAAGGACAGGTCTCCTATGAGTATCAACAAACCATGGCACATCAAGTTACAGTCAGACTAAGCACCTCCCCATGTACTAAAGTTGGGCAAGATGACCCAGTATGAGAAGTATGGTCACAAAAGCTACGAAAAGAGTCAGAGACAGCCCTTGTTCCCTCTGTTAGGAGTTCCACTAGAGAAGCAAGCTACACAATTGTAGCTTATGTGGAGTGCCTAGGTCAGTCCCATACAGGCTCTCTGGTTGTCGGTTCAAGTCCCCGTGGGTCCCTATGAGCCAGGTTAGTTGATTGTGTGAGCTTTCCCATGATGTCCTTGACCCCTCTGGCTCCTATACTCTTTTCTTTTCCTCCTTGTAGGATTCCCAAACGCCACCTAAAGTTTGGCTGCAGGTCTCTGCATCTGCCTACATCAGCTGCCAGATGATGCCTCTCTGATGACAACTGGGCCAGGTACCTATCTGGTCACCGGAGATGGCCAGTTCAGGTTACTTAGCCACTATTGCTAGAAGGCTAAGCTGCAGTCCTCCCCATAGAATCCTGGGAGATTCCCCTGTGTCAGCTTTCCTCCCAGTCCCGAAATGCCCCACCCAGCAGTCCCCCTCAGCACTCTCACCCTTGGTGCCCCCCAACCTGATCTCTCATTTTTCCATCATCCTACCCACCCTCAGCCCACTCACAAAACCTCTTCTATTTCCATGTCCCAGGGAGATCTGGGGGTTTCCCCATGAGAGAGCTCCTGTTTTTAACTGCAAGCAGAACACAGAAAGCAAACTCAAAGTGGCGTAAGTCTTAAGCTCTCAAAACTTACTCCCAGTGACACTTTCTCTAGCAAAGACACACCTGATAAATGTCCCCAAATAGCCACCAACTGGGGACAAAGTATTCAAATTCCAAGACTGTGGGGGACATCTTATTCAAATCATCAAGTAGGTTAGAGACTTTTGATGTCCCCAGATTTGACTAAGTCATTCAGACAGTGCTCCTTCCCTATTCTTGGATTGTGTACCAGTTATCATTAGCTGTGTGAAAAGTCACCTTGATAATACAGCACGCATATATTGACAGGTTTTGGCGGTTCTTCTGAGATATGTTGGCTGATCACAGTGACCTGCTGAGCTACTGTATGCTCTACAGTGACTTACCTTTCTGGGCACTTGTGGCATCTGCTGCGGCAATACAAGTGAGTTGTTCACATGCACCTACATACCTGGGTAATCTAACTCTTCTCACAGTGGTGGTCCCAAAAGACGACTAGCCCAACACACAAGGAGTTTTCTCAGCATCTGCTGATGTCACACATGGTGTTTTCTTATTGGCCAATACAAATTCCACAAGTCAACCAGAGTTGGTGTGGATTTTTTTTTGTAAAAAAAAATTACACTTTTTTTCTAAATAGTATGTTGCAAGTGGGCTTTACACAGCTACCTCTATACCACTATTTGACTGTGTTGTTCTCAACACTCACAAGGGAATTTTTACCAGTATGTTCTATGCAGCACCTGCAGTGTACCACGTCTGATGATGCTGCTGCCCCTGCTGGACACAGATGACAAGTATAAATGCATGCACATCCCACACTCTTTAGTACAGATGCTTCACCACTGGCTGAAAAGGGTCAATACAACTTGATTATACAAAAACTTCTATTCTTATCCAAAACAAAACACCATCAAACTAATGTATGAGCATTCTCAAGATTACCCCACTGCATAGAATAACATGTGCCTGTATCTAATATTCTTACCCAGCTTCCACTTGACCTGAAGGTCAGAGCATGGTGTGTCCTACTTAAAGAGTATTACTTATCAAAGAAGCAACACCATGCCTTCCAAACACAGACTAAACTCACGCCATTATTTAATTTTATCCTTTCTAAAAAGAACACTAATTTGGGTATCAGCCTTCGCTTTGCTAGGGATGTGGAGAAGAGGTGATGTCAATTAAAGCTGATGGGGCAGAAGTGGGGTGCCCTGCTCATGTTTCCTGGAGCACTATGCTAAGGATCCAGCCCCCACTGAGACTGAGAATCTACTTCTTTCTTTTCTGCTCGGTTCCCAACTTTGGCATGGTTAATTTTCCCCATTTGATTGACAGACATCTCCACTCCCAGCTGTGTGCTCAAGCGTGGCAATGCAGGAGGCCCAGAATCCATCGTGTATGAGAATCGCAGGCCCGTATCCCACATATCACAGCCCACTTTCACCATGCTGCCCCCGTTCCGTTCCACCAGAGCACTGTGAGCCAGCAAGTTAAGTAACACCCTAAAGCAGGCTCCTATTTAAAACTCCAATAGATGACAGCCCATATGAGAAACAGGCTTCACTCTGTCAAGTGAACATCTCTGAGGCATCTGCATTTTCCAGGCCACTGTGTTCTTTCTCCTAGCCCACCAAGGTTGCACTCAGTTCTTCAGACTGTTCTGCAGGATGGAACCTGCTGTGTCTCATCAGGGGACTGTCAAATTGTCTTACTTTTTCCGCCTAATTCAGATGAGGATATCCATATTTATATTGATCTAGGCGCATGAATGGCAATCACATGTGAGGCTTCAGCTTGGCAGAGATGATCCAAAGCATATTTGCCCTTACTGCAAATTCCTACATAGCCACAAGATACTTCTATTTAGCCTGGTCACTGATGTGACTTATTTATTCTCCATAAACAGAAGTTATATGAACTATGTGTGTGTGCCTGTGCACATTACTGATGTATTGCATGCACAAATGTGTATTATCTTTTCTATAGTAACTATTTAGAAATGTTATCTTCACACTCCTTTCTACTAGAAATCACCTATTAGTTTTGCTACTTTTGTGACCACTTCAGTTTAGAGCCCTGGTCTAGCCTACACTCAGATGCAACCTCACAACCTTAATAAGGCCCAGGATAAAGAAAGAACAAAGCCACTATGTTGTGCCTTGTAACGTTTTTGCTGATCCATTCCATTCTTCTGCCTTTGCCAGTGACTTTTGAGATGGAATCTGCATTTATTGGTCTTTGTAATTTTTCATAGAATGATCTGCTTATAGCCATGATTCCAGGATATTTTCTATGAGCCAGGAACAAACTTTCTGCATCCCCTTTGTCCTGCGTTCGGCTCACTCCAACCTGTTTGTCCTCTTTCATACATCAGGAACCCCGTAAAGATTCAAGCCTTCCAGTTCTTTCAGCAACACAGTGAGGTGTCCAGTCATCAAAAAGCTGCCTTCAGGTTTCATGCTGTGGGCACACTGTTCACCCTGGATCACCCCTCAGCCGGGATGCTGAAACGATCAACATCACCAAACTTTTGTTAGTTGTGCTACAAGCAACATAATATACACTGTTCTCGGTGAATCTGCCTTCAAGGAAGGAATTATAAGTCTCCCCTGTGGTCCTCATATTGAAGCTGTCTTTCTAGCCCCCATCCAGCTATGATTACCTCTGGGATGATAGGAAGCTGAGGGGGTCCTCGCTGCTAAAATCCATACGATTCACATTGTTTTGATTTATACTCCAAGGTCTCCCTGGAAACAATTGTAAAGAAGACTTGTTCCTTCCTCCAGTTGTGCAAAATGTACCTTTCCACCAACATTAATTTCTTATCCAACTGTTTTTGTAGTATACCTCTCATGTCCCCTTCCTTCTCTAAGAACTTGGCATTCACAAATTAAATTTCCCCTGATCAAAGCTGCTGTTTCCGGTGCACCTCTGATGATGTGTTCTGTAACACCTGTAAAACCTGTTGTTTTTATATCTGTTTACCCTCCCCCACGCAAGGCGCCTATGGGAAGCAACACCTAAAACTTGTCATGACAGATCATGGCTACATGAAAATGGGATTATCTGGAGCTAGGGGAGGAAAGAATTAACACTAAAACAATTTATAGGCTGGGATCTTTTCGATCTTTTACTTTGTTATGAGGATGGATCTCCCGATAAAGCCCCGGCTGGTTTTGAACATGATATGATATCCACCTGCCTCTCAAATTTGAAGATTAAATTCCCATGGGAAATCTTCTCATTTTCTTTCAGCGCACCTTTGGCATACATCTGACCACTTAAGCATTTGCCACCATAACCTACTACTAATGCCCATAAAAATTTCAGTTTTTGCAGTGAAGGGTTTTTCACGTCTATTTTAATAGTGTGGACTCTTCTGGATGTGGGGATTTTCAGGAGTCTATGCTGTACATGTCATCTGTAGCAGGAGCTAGCCCCACATGGCAGCAGCAGGATCAGCTTAGCTCATCCTGCATGCACACCACATGTCCAAAGTGCTGTCTGCTTACCTGGGTCTCTGAATGCTGCCTGAAAGAGCTGCTATTGTTTGTGGTCTGCTGAGGTGGTGCCCAAGCACAGCGGGATTAAAATAGCCAGATTCTGGTTTTGTCTGTACCAATACTCTCTAAAACAGAGACATGAATCTCTTGACAAATCAGAGTGTTGGGATCTTCATTGCCTATGCTGGCAGGAAACGGAAAGTGGAGTGTCAAAATGAGCTCAGAAGGCCCAGATGCTGCTGTGTTAATTCAGCCGTCATTCTCAGCCCTGTGTGTCTGCCCCAGCTGAAACTCTGAAAATCACATGTTCTCTCTGCCCTCTTGCGCAGATCATGGTCGCTTTGCTTCCTCTCAGACCCTGTTTTCTAACTTAATAAAAAGAAAAAAAGATTAGAAATCTCTCCTGGAAGATGAAATCAACTGAAAGGACGCAAAGAAGAAGAGAATTCTCTAAATGCTGTTTCTCAGAACTGGAATTCTAGACCAAGCATACCCATGTGCCCCCACTGCCTTCTTCTTAGAACGAGGCGAGAAACAAAGCACTCCTATATTANAAAAAAAAAAAGGAATCTTTACAGAGCATGCTGGCCGCTCAGGTAGGAATCAGACAGGCACTTAAACATCCTCTCTGAAAGATGCCTTTCGGAAAAATCAGACAGACCTTGCTCCTGGCTCTCCTTAGGCCAGGATTACTGTGCATCTGGAGGAAGAAGGAAGGGGTGGGCAGAAGCTCTCCCAGCCCTCTAAGGCAGCCAGGGCAAGCTGGCCTGAAAGAGGCATCCTGAGGCTCCCCCCAGACACTCACATT
Source organism: Bramus lutescens (assembly GCA_001685075.1). Classification (NCBI taxonomy): domain Eukaryota; kingdom Metazoa; phylum Chordata; class Mammalia; order Rodentia; family Cricetidae; genus Bramus; species Bramus lutescens. The sequence goes on from LOEQ01003508.1 coordinate 104,306, forward strand.
CCCACAGCTCAGCATCTCTCCTCTCTAAGCAGCTAGGCATGAGAATCTGGAGAAAGCCAACCGTGCACATTCCCAGTGGTTGACCTTTCATTTCGGGTTCAAATCAAGGCCGAATGAAGCAGTCTACTTTCATAGGTTTCTTAGTCTTGTTCCTTCCATTTCAATAGCCCCTCTCCTCACTCTTGACAGATAACACATCCCATAATTTGTTCAATGTATTTTTAAACCAACTCGATTTTTATTACTTAGATATTTATACTTTTTATAGTATCATTTTATCAGTAATAATGATAACAGAAGTATCATGGACAGAATTCCTAAGTATTTTGTAAATATAAAGTACTTCCTAATTTTATTAAGAGGAAGCTTGACACCTCGTGATTCAAACTGCCTGGGTTTGAATCTTGCTTCTGATATTGCTTAGCAGTTTGGTTTGGGGGTTCTAACATTGTTTACCACAAGCATAATAGTGTTTCATTAAATTGTTAAGATTAAATGAGATGGGAAAAATGTTCTGCAATGCTGCCCAAAAGAAAATACGTCCTTAATAGGTTAGTTCAAATTAATATTATTTACCTCTCAAGCATTTCATTCATCACTATGAACTGATTTTACAATAGCATAAGTGAAGATCTTAAGCCTTGGATCATTATAGGGACCCTTGGTGTCACCCACGCCCCTCCAGACAACAGTGTTGACTTTTAGTCATAGGCCTGGAGGGATGAAGTTCCAGGGATGATCCTGCTTGTGGGTAAGAGGCTTCTGGGATAGTGTAGGGCATCATGTGGCCAGACACAGAGACAGGGTTCCCTGCCCCGTCTCTCTTCCCTCTCTCTTTCCCTTCTTCTCTTCCTCACACTTTACCCCTTCCCCACTTCTCATAAAGACCCTGGGGATACTACCTGAGGACACCACCTAATCCTAACTAATTCTAAGATAATTGTTTCTAACTAAAAGGGTAGAATTAAGTTTCTACCCTCTCAACATCTCCTCTTGGACATTAAATTCTCACATGTGACCCATTAGGGCATAGACAAAGCAGTGTTATGCCATGTATGTATGTGTGCATGCATGTGTGTGTCTGTGTGTGTGCACGCATGCACACATGCACACACGTACATGCACATGCACACCGGCAGTCTTGAACTTGTTATATGGCCTCGCCTCAAATTTGCAACCTCTTGCCTACACCTTCCTGGTGCTTCTGGGATCGAGGTGTGTACCGCCATGTCTAGTTGCATGTATTTTATAACTCAAAGGCATTTCTGGAGAACACTGTTAATCGCTATCAACATCACAGAGAATTTCCGTGGGGAAGGCAACTTCCTGGACCTGCTTCTTCTTTCAGGCCTCTGCTTCAGCTCCACTTCGTCAGAACAGAGTCTTCCATCTCTGACCGTCCTGCAGCCTGTGCCACCTCCTTCCTTACGTCTTTATCAGAGCATCACGGTGCATTCCACTTTCCAGATGAAGTTCTCAGCACATCTAGATGGCTTCAATAACTTTACTCATTTATTTAGGTGTTAAATATTTAAATATTGCCTTTGTCTAAATAACACCAAACACCACACACATGCAAGTATTGTTCTGATACCCTCCAGACTAGGAAATGAGTATAAGGATTTTTTTTATGCTGTTTCACAACTATGTTCACACTCACGTGCAGACAGTACACATGAAAGGAACCAACAAATACTTGTCGAATGAATAAATAAATGGATGAGAAGGAAATTGGAACTGACAACAGATAAAGTGTTTTCCCGGGGTCATATAGGAACAGAAGAGAGGGGTGTAAAGGCTTTCGCTGGCTTTCCTGCTAGATCCAGCCATGCAGCGGACTAGAACAGCCACGCGTGATTACAGGTTCCCCGAGAGTCCTGCACAGCATTCAGGAGGCCATAGGTCACAATTATATTCATAATTATACTCCAAATGCTATTTTTTAACTCTGCTGACATTTGCAATGATGATCTGAAAGTAATGGTGGGTAAAACTGTGGGCCCCTTGATGCAAATCAAGGCAGCGGCTCCCCACTGAGCCAGCAGCCACAGAGTAGTCTTTGTTGTCATACAGGCACAGCAAGGGCAAAGAAAGAAGCCAGCTCCTATAAGAATACCTCTGATAAAACAGTACAAAAGAAAGGAATGTTTATCAAGTCCCGAGCCTTAGAAGCAGGCCCCTCCACTGGTCTGTGTAACAGGCCGATGTACATGTAAGCAAGGCCGTTGGACCCCAAGTCTGATGGTTATAGCCAAGGAGAGCTCACGTGAGACTGATTGGTGAGCTCACTAGCCTCCTTTTTCTTGGAACACAGTTTTTTGCTTGAAAGAACAAATTCCAAACAAACTATGGTTATACAGACTTGGGCATTTGGCAGGCTTTTTCTCAAAAATGAGCAAGGAAGCCTGTCACTTAAAAGAAAACAACTGAGAATATTGGTTGCCAATGGTAAAACGTGTGTTTCTGAGTAAAAAAAAAAAATTAGAATTAAAAAAAAATTCTGAGAGCTTGACAGATTCCCAATATTGAAGGTCTTGTCTGATGTGATCAGTAATACATTAATAGATCGCGTTTTTCTTTTTGTGTTGTGTAACGAAGTGTGTCAGCTTTTAGAACGTATGACTAGCTCAGCAAAGCAGTATTTTCCAAATGTCCAATGCCTGATGCTATGAAATCATGCCTGGAGAGAGACTCCTTCGGAATGCAGAGGAAAGCTGGGTGGTTTTATTTAGAAGGGGAGGAGTTTGCTGGCAGGCTCTGACGGGGGTCACATTTTGCCTTGCAATTAACCTTTAGGTAAAGTCTGGCCCCTGTGAAGTTGGGGTGAATTGAAGAAGAAATTCCAATGTACCTGAAAGGCCCTGAGGATGACCTCTTCTTTTCCTGTGTCCAAGCTGTGGTATCAGCTTTTTACATCCTCCGGTCAAAACAACTCACGCCGACAGATCGAAATCAAGAGCACAGGTACAAATATACCTAATTTTATTAGCTTGGGGAATTAAGCAGATTTGTAAAACACAAAATAATGGCACCTTGCCTACTCATTTTATGAAAATATTGCTACCTTTTCCTGAGTATATATTTGCTGACATGATTATTATTGTTAGTGTTGCATCAATTATTGACAGCAATAATGGTATTAAGTTTTTTGGTTTTCTTTTCTTTTTTTTTTAGCATTTCCCCGCTATTCTGAAGTGTAGAAAGGGCTAGCGAGACTAAAAGGCTTTCTAAGTCCTGAATTAGAATACATCAGGTGCTGCTCAAACTCCCCAGTGCCAACAGAAATCTGTTTTCTCAGATGGTGGTCTGTTTCAAGACTCCACAAGGCCATAGCAGGTCAATTTTAAAGACAGAAGGCTATTTATACAATTTCTAAAATAATAAAGAGTATGCTTATCTTTGTTTATGAAGATACTGGCTATTAACACTTCAAGGCTAAAAATGACAGTTTCTTCTCTTTCTCATTTTCCCCCTTTTTAATGTTTTGTTCATAAAACACAACCTGCACATGTCAGGTTGTCTATGGCTGTTTGGGAGGAGGATTGTTAGTCAAGAATTGGATCTTGGGGCTGGGGAAATGGGTCACTGCTAAAATCCTCTCTGAGCAAGTATGAGAACCCAGGTAAAATTCCCCATGTAAAAGGCAGGCATGGTGACACATGGATTGGGATTCCCTGCACCTATGTAAAAGGCAGGTATGGTGATGCATGGATTGGGAAGGCAGAGACCATAGAGACAGGCAGATCACAGCCCCAGCATTCACTGGTAAGCTCCTGGTTTAATGACAAACCCTGTATCAAAAAAAAAAAAAGGATAAGAAAATGAAGAACAATAGAGCATGCACACTCTCTCTCACACACACAATGCACATCCATGGAAATTTTAAAAATAAGTGGATAGTTTCATCTGGAATCTGAATTGATGGAGTTCCCTTCTAGCTGATGGCACATGCTGGTTGCCGTGGCAGGATGAGAGGGGTGGGCCAAGTTCCCATTAAACAGAACTGATTCATAATGTGCTCAGTGAAAAGGCCCCTATAGCTCTCCCACTTAAATTTCTTTGGGCAACAAAGGTGTCATAAGCCTACCTGGCTTGGAAGACATCAGGAATCTGGCATTCTATCATAGTGTCCTGATCCAGAAAATATGAGGACTGAGGTGGCACTTTAGTGGCATACAGTGTGTATGGGCTGCTCTGATAAATATCATAATGCAACCCTCACTCCGCAACACAACCCCCCTTTAGACAGATTCCAACAGTCTCGTTCGTGAGGTGCAGATGTAACTGTCCACAGTTAAGCTTTGTCCACACTTCCTTGTGTTCTTTCTGTTGGACTATATCATATGTCTACACAGTTTTCTCATAGTGTAGTTTAGTCCATGTTAATTTTACTTTGTTGGCAGATTATTTTCATTTTAAACCTTTCTTAATTGTTTAGAAATTAGGTAAATAGGCAGTGCACAATAGATGGCATAGCAATATATATATCAATGTAAGAGAAAAATTTTAAATTTTTGGATGAGAGGGTCTCTGAATGAAGATTTAGATAGATTGCTGTGATGACAAGCTTTTGGGGATGAGGACTTGGCCTTACTGGCTTCTGAATCCCCAGAGCCTGATACAGTGTCTGGAATTTAGTAGACACTCAACGTTCGTCCATTGCATAAATGGCTCTTGCCAGAATGCCTTCTAGAATATTATTGCTCAGATTTTCAGTGCCACCAGTGCAGAATTAAGTTGCGGTAGCAGACTCCTAAATGGTTTGCACAGAGGTTTTCTTTTCATTTGTGTGATGATTAGCAAGGCTGCATATATTGCCAAAATTTTTCTTTTACTCTTGTGGTTTTCCTTGCATGGGCTCTAGTAAAGCAAAAATTTCCTCCAGTGATTGCATCCCACATATTTTGGTTTCTGATTGTTTGGGGCTCTCTGTTACAGATTTCATGAGTAAAAAGAGTTAAGTGAGAATGAGTTGGAGATGGGGCCAAAGGAGGGCAGCTGAAGAAATAAAGCATAAAATTGTATTGTAACCATCCTTGTCTCAGTCCATTCTGTGCTGCTACACAATAGCACCTGAGACTGGAGAATTTATAATGAAGGAAAATTTACTTTCTGACAATTCAGGAGACTGGGGACTCCAATACCCTAAAATTGTTGTTCATCAAAAGTTTTCTTGATATAGCATCATCTGGTGGGAGGCAAGATGAAACAGACCAAATGTACTCTTTGCGTCTATGACAATGGCATTAGTCCATTTATGAAAGCGGAGACCTCATGGGTCAGTTACCTTTGAAGGTCCTGCTGTAGGAAATCCTACAGCCAGTAGCCTTTAAGTTACCCGCCCACTTGGGTGTGGCCTCTTATACTATAAATGCCAATGTAGCGGTAGCTCTCTCTTCTGGTTGCGGGATTCAGTTGCTGTTCACCATTGGAGCAGAGGACTGTGATCTGTGAATCTACCCCTAAATAAATAACCCTTCATTATATTCAGTTCTGAGCTAGCGTGGGATTTCGTTTTAGCGTCCGTCTTCAAGGTCACAACTCATAAAACTGCCACAATGACAATCAAATTTTTAGCATGCCTTGGAAGTTTGCACATTCCACCCACTCACGGTTGTCCTCTTTAACATCAGCAGACACCTTTACTGAACACACTTCGTAAGTCTTTACACTGTTGACAGGTGCATACAGTTTCAACTCTGTTTTCCCAGGTAAGATACTGTGGCTTAGCAACTGTCCCAGACCACACAAGCTAGAAGAGAGAAAAAGCAAGACAGCTTTGAGTTTCTGTTTGTGTGAACTTGGAGCCCGAGTTCCTTCTCTGGGTATTGTGTTCCCCACCACCGCCACTGTCATGGAGGGGCATTGGCAACAACATTTAAGGAGAAAGCATGTTCTTTGATGGATCGAATGGGAAGACTCCTTGCTGTGTGGGGTTGGGTCTGAAGACAGGTGGTTGAGATGCTGTTGTGCACTGAGGACATATGACCTGTGGTAATACCTAGAGGAAACTAACACTGGGACTGGCCCTCAGAGGCCCAAGAGGTAACATTTTAGAATATTCAGTGGATGGAAAGAAGACAGATGCAGAGTGGGTTAGCAGCCCAGTTTAGGACTGGTACACAAAGCTCTTTGCAGAGCAGGACAAGAGTAAGAATGCTGTGGAATGAGCAGCTGGGCTCCTGCCAGGTCTCAAACTTGAAACACTTTCCAGGCACCATCTTTCACGGATAAGAAGTAGTTGGGAAGCCAACTGGTAGAGGCTTCCCAATAGGCAGCTAGTCGTATATAGTTATTTACATGTAAATTCATTAAGTAGAGTAAAATTAAAACACCAGTTCCTCAGTCATGCCAGCTACATTCCCAAAGCTAGAGAATGGGATAGCGTAGATACAGGAAACACTCGCCATTCCAGAGAGTTCTACTGAACTACAATGGCCCTTGATCGTCCAGGTGGGCCAGTATGGACCAGTGGCTACAGCATCCACGACTGAACGAACCTGTAAGAAGTGCAGAAACCCAGATCCCATCCCAGACCTTGGAAATTTCAGGTAAGAGGTACCTTCCAGCTGAGTGGCATTGACGTCTCTGTGGCTTTAACAGGTCCCAGCGGATCTTCTTTGCTTGCTGATGACCCATGCCACCTAAATTGAGGGTTTCTCAAAAGAAGAGATGGACGTCTAATTTTTCGCTTTCCTTGCAAACATTTCCCCCATCTATTGCTCTTCCTTTCATTCCAGTTTTGCTCATTTTTATGACTCTATTTTTGGATCTTATTAATATTTAAGAGATTATGATGGTGGGAGCCCGCCTTGGCTCTTCCTTTGGAACAAAGCATCCTCCACCCCCATCCTCCCCACTATGGCTCTGTAGCCAGTATCTCTGTGGCACCCTCCACTGAGGTGATGATTTCACCCGCACAGAGATGTGCCATTTCAGCAGCCTCATCCAGAAACCGGGTACAAAGACCCACCTACCTTCTGCACAGCAGGCTTGGGCAGTGCACTGGCACTCAAGCTCAGTGTTTATAGATGCCCTGGCAGGGATGGGAATCCATCTTGTAAGGCCTCATAAATATTTAACAGCAGCCACTTTATAAAGAAGAGTATTATTAAGGGTGGTGCTGCCAAGCAGCCTCAAATGTGCCCATCTATCAGGAGCTGCTAATGCTGTGGACATAACCCCCTGACAATAGCCCTGGGCACATGGGCTCCTTGTCTTAGGAGAGAGTTGAGAAAGAATTTAGAAGACTCTCCAACTAATTCTACCCTTCATAAGATACCCCCAGCCCCCATTGTCTCCTGATGGTAAAGTAAATGGCCTTTCAACAAATCTACAAGAGAAAAGGCAGTGATGGGTAGAGGGGAAAATTCCACCTATATACACACGCTCCTCATGTCCACACAAAGAACTGGTTTTCCCGACCAATTTTTCATAGAGCTTTCTGTATTTTGCTATAAGTAGAGGACTCTTCTGTCACCATGGAAGCTCAGCCCACACCACTTATTTCAACTCTTCAAGCTTTAATGGTGCTGGTTCAGTTTTCTTTGCCCTGTGGATTGGATACACCACATTGCAATTCAAATCACCCCAAACACCACAGTAAGCATGAGGTGATCACATTTCTTCCTAAGTGGAAATGACTCTCCACAGGGGACTCATTCTAGAAGCAAGGGGCTAGGGCAGCATTGCCCTGGCAACTTCTCTTTCCCCAGATGATCATCACTGGAGGTAAATGCTTGGAAGATTAAAGTCTCCAGTTCGTGAAGCAAACTCCTGTTATGTTAGGAAAATACCCTCCACTGACCATCTCCAGTGCAACCGATTTAAGTCACAGGGATTGCGAAATGAAAGGGATGTGCAGGTGCCATTCTTATTGTATTTTACCCTTCAAAATGCTTTCACTTTTTTAAACTTACAAGACCTATGAAGGGTCTGCAGAACTAATTGAGGAACTCACTGTGACCGAAAGAAGGCAGAGAATCTGGGTATTTGCTAGCATAAGACATGTCCAGTGCCAGCCAGGAAAGAAATGGCCTTCTGAATCTCTTACATGGCTTTTTGCTTCTTCAACAGTAAATATTTGCATGGAACTCACCCTTCACATAGGAGCAGGGTCTTAGTGCCAACACATAAAGAGCCCTCGCATAAAGCATGGAGCTCTCTAAATGGCTCTACATTTCAGCCATTCATCCTGGGGCATTTCCTTAAAACAGGTAGGAGAATGTTCAAGGGAAACACATGAGCTAACCAAACCATGAACTAACACAGCCATCATGAGCCATGATGACGATCAAGCTCTCCCCAGTGTACACGCTTTGTTCCAAGTTATAATCAAAAAGTTCATTTGTAAGCACATTACTGGGGACCTGAAATAAACTTTCCCATAGAAACAATGTTATAAATAGAGCTGGAGCTCACCCGCAAAAGCTCATCTCAGCCAAATGCAGTTGCAGTATTATATAGTTGCTAGAAAACAATAACAGCCAGATATCCATAATTAAACCAAACAGAAGGACAATAAGATGAAATGTCTCTTTTTTCTTGCGTGAACATTCATTCTTAAGGGAAAGATTAATTGGACAAGGATGAGGAGGTAAATGGAGACGATGTGGCGCTCTCGGGAGAGGCTCTGGGTTACCTCAAGGGCTGTTGAAGCTGATGGCTTGAGCTCTTCAGCGTGTTTCATTTCCCTTCAGAACTTAACCACTTGTCTTGTGCTGAGGGCAGGTGGACAGCTCGCACCACTTGTACTTAGCCCCTATAATTGAAGCCAGTTTTTATTGTTCCCTTCGCAAAATGAGAAAAGAGAAGAAACAGGTAGGCAGGGGGAAAAAAGGAGGAAGGGGAGACCAGGAGGGAAGGCCGAAAGTGCCTGAAAGTGACTTTCTTGGAGCAGTTAAGGAAAGGTTAACCAGGAAGAGGAAGAGTGAGCTAGGTGAAAACCGGGATTTGAGAGTGAAAGATTGTCTGGGAGGTGTCAAGAGAATCAATGAATCAGTCACACGAAGAGGAGGGAAGGAGGGAGAGGGGAGCGAGGGAAGAAGAGAGGACCGGCCTCGTGGAAAAGTGCTGCCTTGGACAGTTTCTGTGCAGGTCATTAGAGGATGCTGTCTTTGCTGCTGACTGGAGCAAATCAGACGGGGACAGCCTTGGGGTTAACGGGGTGAGCTGAGGATAATGAACACGCTCCTCTTCTCACATAAGAGCCTGACATGTGCCATGCTGACTTCAGAACCTAAAAGGCATCTCTGTGTTACTGGAGATAGATACCTTATCTCCTGTGGCTCAGCATCGCTATCATTCCTTATCATCTCCGTACCCCCACATCTCCCGTCCCTCCAAGATGGCCCTTTCTTTCTTTGGGAGTGCAGTACAGTCCCCAAATGCCTGCATCTCTCATTTGCTTTCTCTCCACTGCTGGCTGCTGCTTTGCTCTGCCCTTCTTCATCCCAACAGCCTCTTCCTCAAGGATTAACGGATACCTGGAGTGGGATTTAGCAGAGTTTTATGAAGATTTTGAGATAAGAGAAGGAAATTTTAGTATACAAGCAAAACAGCATCGTATACAATACCAGACACAACTATGGCCTCTCTCCAAGCACAGGTTCTCTCCTGGCTTGGGATCCTGCCTGGAAACTATGTGGTTTGGGTCTCATCCTCTACCGAAAAAGTGCCTCCTCTTTCTCCTCTACCCAGGTTTCAGGATGCAGACTCCCTTCCTTTGTAATAATTGCAAGAAGCCTCCAGGTGAGAGTTAGCACCCCAGGCTTAGTTTTGTTTTGTTTTTTGTTTTTTTTTTTTTCTCCTTATAATCACATGGGCGAACACAGGTGAGCCCTATTCTCAAGCATCCCCTCCTTCCTCTAAGGCCTTGGAGGGAAGACAATAGCTGTGTGAGGAACGCAGAGACACAGGCAGGAGGTCACGCAAGTTCCCTTAGACTGTGGCCCTGGGAGCCTCATTCATTGGTGGAAAAACAAACCTGTTGAAAGGTAGAATCCAGGAAAGAGGTGAAGAAGGCTGGCAATAAAGGGCTGAGTGGTTTATGTATAAGGAAGAGAAGAATCTAGAAACTCTCTGAGTCCTGAATACTAAGGAACCACAGGCTGTTTTCTGAGAAACCAACAATGATTCAAGAAAGGCAAATTTGAACTTCAGCTTGGACTGTGCTACTTTAATACAACACAGTGGATACTTGTACCTTACTGGAGAAATAGATTTCATTATCTTTTGTCTTAATCCTCTACTACAAACTAGGGTAGGAGCCTAACCCAGAGGTCCATTAATTAGTTTTTAAACAGAAGAGCCATTTTCCCTGACAAAGCCTGGACTCCCTTATAATGCAGGAGTAGATGAAGTCATTTATTCTTTTAAATAGCTATTTCTCCTGCAGCTTACACTTTTCAGTCTATAAATGTTTTTGGATAATGCCTACCTAAACCCTGGGCCCCAAGCAAAATTCAGGGAGTGGTGTTTAATAATAAAATATTCTGATTGACATAAGAGATATAATAGTGGGGAAATATCGGCACTGTAACTGCTGGATGAAAGCCAGGTAATGATTGTCTTTTCGTTGGTGGCTGTCAGGTTTGGGAAGGAGGGGCCAGCAGGAACAGAAGAATTGGCACCTGTGGGCTGTGTGCCTCCCTTCCCTGGTGTACTTCACACTGGGTTTAGGCACACACACAGCACCTGTGATCACAGGTAGACTCTGGTCCTCTGAGCGCCTCTTCAAGGCCTCTGTAATCCCATCCTTTCCGGCCTGAAATGAACCAGGGTGGCCTCTCTATTTTCCTGGTTCAATTCCTCTTTGTTTATGGCATAAATCCATTTGTTGTTATGGACTGAATATTTGGGCCTCTCTAATATATTGAAATCCTAGCCTCTAATGGAATGGTATTGGAAAGTAGGCCCTTGATCAGTTGTTAGGCCACAAAGGCAAAACCCTTATAAATAACTGGGTTTAGGGCCCCTTATCAAAGAGATTTCAGAAAGCTCTGTCACTACTTTTTGTCGTATGAGGCCACACTGAAAAGACGGCCAGCAATATGTGAACCAAGAAGCCAGCCTCCGAAGACATCAAGGCTGCAGGCAGACTCTTGGGGCTTCTAGCTTCCAATCCAGGGGACACAGCCACCAAGTGTAAGACTCCCAGATCTCAGCACTTCAGCTTGAAATGGTCACACCAGATACCTCTCTCTCGCTCCTCAAACTCCATAGTTTGACTTCCCAGGAACAGGCTGATTTCTGACTTAGAGGTGAAAGTTTTGCCTTGAACTTCCTGGACTCTCCAAGTCCTGCTGTGTTAAATGAGCAGAAGGCTAAGAAGTCTCTCTCTCAGATTTCATCAGTGAAGACAGAATAGAGTGGACTACAGATTTTGTTTGGCTGTTATTTTAACAAGGAACCCTAAATATAAAAGAATTATTCTGAAAGATGGCTTATATGAGTTTTGTAAAGTGAAATAAATAAATAAATAAATAAATAAATAAATAAAACTGTTTAAAAAACAGGACACAATTTAGTCACACCAATGTAATTTCTATTCAATTTGAGATTGATTTGAACAGAGAATCAATATAGTAAAAATAATAATAAATAATACTAAAGATTATGTTACATTTTCTTTAAGGATTTTTTATGAATTAGAAAAAAACTTGAAATTTTAGCAGATATGCTAGGATATAGTGGGTAAAAGTTTTTAAAATAAATGGCTAGACATTGAAGATTATCAAGTAATTAATGAAAACTCCACAGAGCTCTTTTTTCTTTTTTTAATTAATTTATTTATTTTGATTTTTCAAGACAAGAGTTTCTCAGTAGCTATGGAGCCAGTCCTGGAATTTGCTCTGTAGACTCAGCTGGCCTCGAACTCACAGAGATCTGCCCACCTCTGCCTCCCGAGTGCAGGGATTAAAGGCGTGTGCCACTGCCGCCCGGTCCCGCAGAGCTCTTAAACATCTAACATCTTCTCTTAGGGTCAAGAAAGCACAGGATGAGTTATTGACACTGTGCTTACAGACCCAGCCCTTGCTGAAGGGTGAGAGGAGGGGCGTTTCCTTCCTCCCTGGAAGAACTAGTGAACTTACTTGATGGTGGTTAGTTGAGAGGGAACAGGCAGGACCCTGACGTACAGGAAAAGGTTAAATTAATGGCCACCCCAGGCATGTGCACTCTCAGCTTGTTGAAGTGAGCGTTTCTTCTACTGACCAGATGTGGGTCATGCTGAAGGAAAAGAGCTCGTCTCGTCTCCCATCAGACAGCTGACAGTTAATACAGAGACTTGGAACAGTCAAAGTCCACAAAATAAGTGACTGTGTAATGCTATGACCTAAATGGGACATCGTTATCACCTCTCTCCCTGCCACCCATGCTTGGCACATCATGAAAGAGGGTGCAGACAGACTGTGAGATCCAGAGGTAAGGGGGGATTTCTGTTAAGTATGTTTTCTGGATATGACGGGGCCATCGTACTCATGAACCCACAGAGGCTTTGGTTGCCTGCCCAACACCTTCATAAGATCAGCCTGGTTACCTAACTTAGAGAAGGGCCCTGAGATGCCATGGCTCTAGTTGCAGCTGTTGACTGGTGGTGAATGGGGAGTCAGTTTCTTCAGCTGTGTGGCCCATGGTAGGTTGTCCACGTTCTAGTGGATGGTACACAAGCCCATATGAATATAGGCAGCATTAGTTGATCTCAATATGCTACAAAGAGAGGAGGAGGAGAAGTTGGGAAGGGAAAATGTATGTGTATGGGATTGGGAAAAGAAGTAGGGGTGGATATGATTTTAAAACAGTGTATTCATGTATGAAATTACCAAAGAATAAATTAAAGTTCCTTTTACAAAGAGAGTAAAAAAAAGTGTTAGGCCAAATTTGGCTGGAGTTTTGCCCAGGAGTGTTCTTACTAGAGTTTAAGAAGAGCACATTGGTCAGGGTCCATGGCATCACAGCTTTGATGGGCCTCCTGTGTTGCTCTTTTGATAAATGTGCTTTTTTCATTGTCGACAGTTTGTTATCTCACTATGCAAAAGGATGGCACAGATCCATCCCTAGCCTTCTTCCTAAGTCTAATGCCAGTCTCAATCAGACGCTACCTATTCCTGCACTGCAGTGGGAAGAAGAGGAGGCTGGCATACGGTTGATGTTAAATCAAGGTCAGAATTGTGATGCACATTTCTCATTTTCAAACTCAAGTTGTTTTGTGAATTAGCAAGAAGATGTCTCATTTAAGAACCGGTCTGATATCAGACCCATTGCAATGGAATATTAATTTAACTATGGAAAGCTGTGTTACATTTGTTTCTGCCTCATTTATTTAATTATGTAAAGATGTGTTGCTGTTTCACCTTGCCTGTCTAAGGAACCTGATAGGTCTAATAAAAAAATTGAATAGCCAATAGTTAGGCAGGAGAGCGTTAGGAGGGGCTCACAGGCAGAAAGAATAAATAGGAGGAGGAATCTAGGCTGGAGAGAGGGAAGAAGAGGGGAGAAGAGAATGAGGAGAAAGAGAGGGACTCACCTGGGGCAACTGCCAGTCATCCAGACATAGAGACAGTAGGAAAGCAAGATATACCAGAAGGAAAGAAAGATAAGAATGCCCAAGACAAAATGTAGATGAAGACAAACAGGCTAATATAAGTTAAAGAAAGAAAACTAGCAGAAACGAGCATAAGGTCGAGCATTCAATACTAGTAAGTCTCTGTGTTGTGATTTGGGAGCTGGTTAGTGGCCCAAAAGAAAAAGCCTATATATATAGCCAGTCCTCTTCGTCTGGTCCTCTGGACTGCTCCTATGTTCTGTTGTGCAGAGTCATCCTGAATGACTGCTATGAACACACTTCTAACGGAGAGCAGAGAAACCATGGGCTTACTAGGAGTTCCATTTCAGTGATGATGTAGATTCTAACAGAATTGAATAACAAAATTTCTAAAGCATTGAATGAAATGTGGAATTTTTTATTTTTTTTTAACTTTTAATGCAATTTAATGTGATTGTTTCCATGGAATCATTTCGAACATATTCACATTCTTCAGTACATTTTAGCAGTCTCATCATTTAGATTTCAAGGGAAAATCCAATCAAGAATATGCTAGGATAAGGTAGGAATAAAAGACCACTAAGAGACGGGACTAATTCAGGAGTTAATAATTATTTTTTAGAAAGTTTCTCAAATTACCAATTATGCTTCATTAATTAGTTATGAAATAAATCTAGTGGGCTATGACCCAGTGGGTTTTTTTTAATGAAAATGAATGGATAGGATGAAATAGAAAAGACAGAATAGAATATAAAATGTCAGAGTGCACCCTCCACAGTGAGATTAAACATTATTTAACCTTGCTTTTGTTTATTACATGTATATGTGAGTGTGTTTGCATGTATGTGTGTGTGTGTGTGTGTGTATCTACTGAGCTAAGGGTATGAAGTGTATTTCATGTCTCTCACAGTCTGAAAAGTTTGAAAGGCATAAGCAGAGCACATATAAAACACATGAAAGAAAACAAATCAAGAATCAAAGGTGTCATGTGAAATTACAGGTACGGGAGAGAAGAACTGAGGAACGCCAGACAAATTCTGTTTCTTCCACTGTCAGCTGTTAATTTCTTTTTCCCAGACTGGAAGGTGGTATTTACAACCAGCCGCCCTTAAAGCAATCTTTTCCATTTTCTCCTTGACAACAGGAAGACAAAAGGCAGGAGAAAGGAAAGCAGAAGGGAAACAAGGAAGAGGAAGAGGAAGTGGAAGAGGAAGAGGAAGTGGAAGAGGAAGAGGAGGTGGAAGAGGAAGAGGAAGGGAAGAGAGAAAAGGAATAAACTAAAAATCAATCAACTTAGTGAAAACAGGGGCATCCTGCACTCCCGTTAGTGTCTGAATCCAGGGGTAAGCACTCAGTGCTTTAGACACCTGGTATTAGGTGCGAGTGTTTAGTCGCATGTTATTTGAAAAGAAAGTGGGAGAACAAGGAATTGATTTCTCCGCATGTCAAGCTTGGATCCCAAATTTATTTGTTATCTCTTTACAAAGCTGTGATGTAGATTAGACCCATTTGGAATTGTAAATAATTTAAATACACAGACAAATGCTTCACCTCTGCCAGGGAGTCAAATTCTACATAAGATGCGAGGCCAATTATTCTCAGAACCCTGAAAGTCAGTTATCAAGGAGTTCACAGGTGACGTCCCCTAGATTGACACGATAGAAGAACACCTGCATAGAGTGTATCAGGGTTTGATTCCCCAGTGGGGTACATAAAATAAGCTATAAGTAGCAAGATAGGGAAGTGTGCGCAATAAGGCAGAATGTGCACAGTTCTCTACAGGCTTGATAGACTCTCTAAAAGAGCTGGGAGCCCATTGCTACAAGAATGAGAGAACTCAGGGCTTTCCTATCTAGAATGTTTAAATGAAGCTGTAAGAAGAGGAGCACATTGGCCAGGGTCCATGGCGTTACTATGGTACACTTACTATGCTGAGCAGTGTTAGACTCTTGGTACATTATGTCAGCCGGTAGCACACTAATGAAAATTTGTTGAAGTTGATTATTTCAGCAAGTTTGTTTGTTTGTTGATCTTCTAGCCAATGATGGGGGAGGAGTCACTGAACAAAAGACTCTCTTCTCTTGGAACTTGCAGCCCTGGAGACAGGTATGATTGGACAGACTACCTTTCCTATATGACTGGTAACTAAGCCCAGCTTACAGGAATTAAGTAGCTTGGCCAAATTACATGGATACTCAACAGCAGAAAGCTCATATTTGAATCCAAAGCTGTCTATCTCCATGGGAGCCCTACCCTTCAATGCCTTCAGCTCCACCCAGGACACTGGCAGGAGAGGCCCGTGAGATTCCCGCCCTTAATCATCTTAATCGCCAAAGCATTATACACATGGTTTTTATGATCAGCTCTGCCTCTTGATCATATTGTCATTTGCTATTTACTAAAGGTTTCACGGATGTAAGATTTGTTTGCTCGCCTAAATTGAACAGTCCTGGAAGGTTGTACAAGATAATATATTCAGCTATGGTCCCCAAAGGGCCCGGTATCATAGAGGGCTGGGAACGTTTCCTACAGTAAAAAAGCACCTTTTACTCTGCCTGGGCAGAATGCTCAGCAACCCAGTGAATTTTTAAAAAACAATCAAATAACTATTGCCTCTGAGACACAAAGACATGTGATTTTTTTGACATCATCATTAGAAACTGATGGGATTCTAGTGTGAAGAAAGTCCATTTCTGAGACCTCATGGAGAGCCGAGTAAGGCTTTCAAAGATGCCAAGCAGACAAAGACGGCACCTGGTTTCCAAAAGGGAAGGAAGATACTGACTTGAAAAGCTAGAGATTAATAACAAAGCTTAATCTGCCTGTGAGAAAGACTCTGAGATCAAGAGAGATTGAATTGGGAGAAAGGCTTTAGGGTATTGAGTAAAAACTAAGGTGGCCTTCAAAGGAACCAGTAACGTCTCACACATCCAGTTCATGCCATCAAAAAGCTGTCGTAAACCTCGTGGTCACGGTGAGGCAATAAACATATTATGGCTCCCCCGCGGGAAGGCTGTTAGCTCTGCTTCCATGTGACATGGCCGTAAATAAGCTAAGAAAATATAGCCTAGGCGACTGTGCCATAAGACAGCAGTTCTCTGATGATGGTGATAAGCACACATGCCTCTGATGGCCCAAGGTAGACACAGAAGAGGAATGGCTTAGGAATCAGTCGTGAGTCCTGATGTGGGTGATCGGCAAGGCAACAGCACTGGAAGTGGGACCCACATCTCACCCTCTTGAGCAGGCCTGCGTTTTTCTACAGACTCGGTGTATTATGAAAGGCAAGGTTGAAAACAGGCTTGGGTTAGGTTTCCATAAGGGTTATCCGTCTCTGGGTTTGTGAGATAGCCGCTGGGACCTCTGCTTTCTCTTCTGTGCAATGGGGCAATGGCTGATCCGCAGTAGGAGAGTTCATTAACGATCATTTGGGGTTTGAAAGTGCAAAGCATGGCATAAGTGCTGAGTATTATGATGTTTCTTGAAAAGGGCAAAGATCTCCACTTGGAAAGGAAATGGGAGGAAAAATTACAGGAGACAGAACAGGAACACACAGGGGAGCAGCCATTAGCCAGTCTGGGGAGCACCATCGTGAGGGCTTGAGCGTCATAAAACATCTGTGCTAATTTCCACTCACCTCTGCTCCTCTAGCCAATGGGAGGGAGGCTGAAGAGAAGAAAGCAGCCTGTTGTCTTAAGAGGGAAAAGCAGTAGAGTGAGCATTTGTCCTTGGAGGTGTAGAAGAGATCTTTCAAATGTCACCCAGTTTGGGATATTCAAAATAAAGGAATTGCTTAATCAATCTGGGAATTGTAGTACTTCATAAAGCAAGGCAAACAAGCTTCCAAAATTCAGCTGGTAAAGATTCTTTAGTCTCTCTCTCTCTCTCTCTCTCTCTCTCTCTCTCTCTCTCTCTCTC
>LOEQ01003508.1:135878-161132 GCA_001685075.1 Bramus lutescens
CTTTATTAACCAATGAAAGTAACACATAGACAGATGACCCTCTTACATCACCCTTATAGACTTATTTTTGACTGGACTCAGACTTAGAAGTAGAAGTAGAAGCTCTCAGCGAGGACAGCCTTCGCTTCTTGGCAGTCTGTTCCTGGCGCTTTTCTTTGGCTTCCTTCATTCTCTTGGCCAAAAGTTTAGCATATTCTGCAGCCTCCTCCTTGTTTTCCTTTGTTTGTTGCTTCTTCAGAGCAATACGCCAGCATTTGTGTTGCATGACATGTGGAGTCACAAGACGCTGAATCTTGGGTGCCTTGGTCCTGGGCTTCTTACCTTCTTTGTTTAAAGGCTTTCCGACAACATACTGGCGGACATCATCTTCTTTAGAAAGATTAAAAAGCTTTCAGATTCTGCTAGCTCTTTTAGGTCCCAACTGACGAGGCACAGTAGTATCTGTCAGTCCAGAAACATCCTTCTCTCCTTTTTTTTATAATAACCAAATTGAGAACACTCAGATTTGCATCCACAATGCATCCTTGGACAGACTTGCACTTCCTCTCTCCAGTTCTCCTTGGTCTATAACAAGAATGTCCCTTACTCAACAACAGGCCCACTCTGTCATGGGTCAGGACACCTTGTTTCATGGGAAAACCTTGTTTGTCACTGGCGCCACTAATTCAGACCACGTAACCCTTCCACTCTTCACTCAGGGCATCGACAGCCACTTCTGTGGCCATGCATTTCTCATAGAACATCCGAAGCTTCTGTTCATCATCCACTTCGAAGGGTTTCTGGTAGCCGGTGGCAGGGAAGGAGATATTCAACTTCATCTTCGCACAGCCGACCGCCTAGGAGGTGCCATGGAAAAAAGTAGATCTCTGAAGTATTTAAAGATGGGTTGTCTATCTAAAATATATCTTGTTTTGACCTTAAAACATACCTAATGTTCTATTATACTAGGTGATTAACTACTAACCTGCATTTCCTTATTATCATAAACAGTTGGTAATAATAATTTTTCAAGGACAAAAAATTTGTATTACATTGTTAAATGAGTTATATAGGTTTAATACCTTGAACAAGAGTAGAAATATATGTACAGTATGTTCTAACAAAACTAATTTCAATATAGAAAATTTGTATACAATGTACAAAAGTGCAATCCAATGTAAAACATTTAAAACTAGTAGTCACTTTTTAAAAGTAGATTCAATAATTTAGCCCTTTATCCTATCAATAGCACTCATCAAAGTTAAAACAAAATCAAACAATTAAAAAGACATATAAGCCATAGAAAAATAGAAGTGGTAATTAAGATCTCCCAACCAAAAAGTCCAGGGCCAGAAAACTTTAGAGAAGAATTTTACGAGACTTTCAAAAGAAAAGTTAATTCAATGCCAATACACCTCAAATTAGTCCACAAAATAGAAACAAAAGGAATGTTGCTCAGTTCCCCAAGAGATGTAGGGATGGTGTAGCATATAAAAATTGATAAATGTAATTCACCATATAAACACACCAAAAGAAAAAACAAAGTATGATCATCTCATTAGATGCAGAAAAGGCCTTTGAAAAAAATTAGCACCCTTCATGATAAAAGTCTAGAGAGATTAGGGACACAGGGAGCATGCCTCAACCCAATAATGCCAATTTATAGCAAGCCCATAACCAACATTAACTTAAATGGAGAGAAACTCAAAGCAACTCCACTAAAATTAAGAACAAGACAAGGTTGTCCACTCTCTCCCTACCTATTTAATATAGTACTTGGATGTAGCACAATTAATAAAAAAAACCCACAGACAGATATTGGGGTTCAATCTGAAGATCACAAAAGCAAAACAGCCAGCCACTGGCTCTCACCTCTACCTCAGTCTGAAAAGGCGATTCTACCTCCAGGAATCTCTCAGAATGTGACTGTGTGTGAGAGCTGTCTCCTCCCATTTGATATTCCTCTCTATGCTTGGGATTAAAGGTATGCACCACTACTGCCTGGTTTCTATAGCAAACTAGTGTGGCTACTGATATTAAAAGTGTGTATCACTGCTACCTGGTGTGTAAGACTGACCAGTGGGGCTGTTTGACTCTCTGATCTTCAGGCAAGCTTTTTTTTTTTTATTAAAATACAAATGAAATATCACTACATTTAGTCTGAGCTAAAGCAATAAGTCACTTGAGGAAGATCAAGGGTAATAAGGGGTACACTCCTCCATTGCTGTTTAGAATGCAAACATCTTACAGCCACTGTAGAAATCAGTGAGGTGATTCCTCAGGAAGATGGGAACCTATTTACCTCAAGATTCGCCTATACTATTCTTTGGCATATACCCAAAGGCCACTTCATCCTACCATTGAGACACTTGATCAACCATGTTCATTGTTGCTCTATTCATAGTAGCCAGAAATGGGATACAACCTAGATGTCCCTCAAGGGATGAATGGATAAAGAAAATCTGCTAAAATTACATAATGATCTATTACTCAGCCATTTAAAAAGTGAAATCGTGAAATTTGCAGTTAAATGGCTGAAACTAAAAAAAAAAAATCATCAGGAGGGCGGTAACCAGAAAGACAAAACTGGTATGTATTCATTTTTATGTGGATATTAGTTGTTTAATCAATGTTAACCAAGCTACAATCTGTAGAACTACAGAGGGTAGGTACTGGTGGGAGGACAATAGATAGGCCTCTCCAGGAAAGGAAAATGGTGGGGGAAGGACTGCAACCGGAGGATCAAGTGGAGAATGGGAGGGAAGAGGGGATGGGGGGGACTATGGAGAGAAAGAGCTAAAATCAATGGCCATTTGATGGGTAGTATGGAAACAAAACACAGTTGAGGCTTCCTAACGTATATCTTGTATGAAGGTGATCTATGTGAAATCATCAAATAAGTAGGGGACGCAGAGCCCCAATCAGCCATTTCTTTTTACTAAATGAAGCTTCCAGTACCAGGATTGGGTGGCATCTAATTGAGATGTTGATCAAAGGGGTCTGATAGGAATTCCCAAATAACCCAGGCTGTTGCCAAGGCTATTGCTTGATCTCCAAAAACTAGCAGCAAGGTCCCATTGCTGAAGACAACACATATACATCTCGTTGAACATGGAGAAGTCAAGTTTGTGACTAAATAGAATTTTCTACTTACATGGTAGTATCTTTGTTATAGGAGGATGCCCTGCCCACTACCACAGGAGTGACATAAATACCATTCACAAGAGACGCTAGTACAGTGGTGGCACAAAGCTTGGGGGAGTGACCAACCAAACCAAGATATGATCTGACTTAAAGCCCACTTCACAAGATAGAACCAATACTTGACATTGCTTGGGTGACCAAGAACCTAAGACCTGATAGACTAGGAATCTTGGATAAAACCAAATGCTCTTGTTCTAAAACAAAACAGAAACGAAGCAATAATATGACTCCTATTGGTATTCTGCTATAATTATAGATCAGTGCCTGGCTTAGCAATCATCAGAGAAGCTTCCTCTCATTTATTTATTTATATTTATTTATTTATTTATTTATTCAGATGGGAATAAATACAGAGACCCATAGCCAGGCATTCTTAAACTGGATGTCTGCATAGATTCTCTCCCCTCACGGTTCAGGGAACCCCGTGGAAGAGAAGGCAGAAAGAGTGTAGGAGCTAGAAGGGATAGAGGACACCAAGACAAGACCCTCTTTAAATCAACACTATCAAAGCTTATATGATCTCACAGAGATATATTGCACGGGTATGCCCCAGATAGAAAGAGAAGTGGACACATGCCCCCATCCCTAGCCCAGAAACTATCTCCAATTGATAACTACTGGCTAACGAAAATTTAGTTCCCTCCAAGGGAGCCTCACTGGGGAAACAAGCTACTCTTACGGGTGAGCAGCATGCCCAGCTCTAGACAGCCAACAGCAAATGAACTCAATGGCATCTTCAGAGATTCCTTGTCTCATAATGCCTTGTCAGGGCTTTTCTTTCTTCCTCATTTAAAAAATTTTTAACTTACAACTTAAACTTTTTGATTTTATTTTAATTGTATATAATTTTTTCTCTCTTTCACCCTACAGGTCCTTTGTTGTATTTTGAATTCCAGTTTCATGTTTCTTATTTATTTATGTTGCAGACCGATCCCAGTTCCTCCTCCTTTCTTCCCACTTCCCCCACCCTACCCCACTCCTGAGAGGTTAAGGCCTCTCCTAGGAAGTCAACTGAGTCTGTCCCTTCACCTTGTTGAGGTGGGACAAAGCTCCCCCTCCTTCCCTGGCTCCATATCTAGGCGGAGTAAAGTGTCTTTCCATAGCGAACGGGCTCCACAAAGTCAATTCATGCATTCGGGTTAGATCCCGGTCCCACTGCCAGTGGCTCCACATACTGCCCAAGCCATACCATTGTGTGTGAACAAGTAGCTCTGCCTTCTCCTGGGCTCTTCCCCTTTGGTTTGGTTGTTTTTTTCCTATTCCAATGAGTTAGGCTTTGTTTTCGTTTTACTTTATATTAAGTTATTTTACTATTTTCCCTTTGTAGCCTCTCCTCTAATGAGATGCAGAAAGGCAGAGGATCTGGGTGGGGGAGAATGTGGCACAGAACTGGGAGGACTAGAGCAGGAAGAAACCATAAACGGATATATTACGTGATAAATATTTTCATTAATAGGAAAAAATAAAACTTACAGATTTTTTTAAAAAAAGAAGTGTTTTTTGGTTAGATATTTAACAATTATCAGAAAAGCAATTCTCAACTTGAGGTTTTGAGTCTTCAAAAGACAAAAATCTGCACCAAGGACTTCCCTCCCACCAGCCTATGCCTTCCTCTGTGGTTGGGCTGAAACGGGTCTCGAGTGGAAGGAATTTTTTAGACTGTCTCCTAAGCGATTCTTACCAGGCACTGAGGTGCATGAGTGCTTGTAGACTGATCACTTGAAGAGAAATATACAAAAATTTGAGAGTGAAAAACAAACACACACAAACAGAACGAAGGTCAGCAAAATGAATCAGGGAGTCAAGACAGCTGTCACGCCAGCCTGAGCACCTGAGTGTAACACCTGGAACCCAAAGATGGAATGAGAGAACCAACGCCACGAAGTTGTCCCCTGAGCTCCGTATGTGTATACATGGTACGTGCACCCAGAGACAGGTTTGTCTGATACACAGACGAGTAATCATCATCACCATCATCATCATCATCATCATCATCATCATCATCATCATCATCATCATCATCATCATCACTACTGAGGGATAGTTCTAAAATTTGAGGTGACAGATAAGACTGGAGAAAAGGCTAAAGGTTTTCCAAAGCTCTGTGCAAGGATAATGAATCCTGCTGAGGTGAAGGGTCAGGACCCCAGGCCAGCTTCTGCCCGTGTGATTCAGCATAGCTCGCAGAGAGCCTTCCCCTGAGATGGAGGTTAGGCTCGTCCAAAGTTAAAACGTGAGCACAAATGAGGCCCGAGAAAAGGACTGTTCTCTGTCCTTGCTTTGTACTTCGCAGATTGACTTAAAACAATTTTTAGAGCTGTCCCCGAGTCCTATGGGACTCATTTAGCGGCACACCACCTCCTCTAATGAACTAGGAATCGCCCTTTTCTTCTCATCGCCAGGCAAGGAGGAACCTAGGACTGCTCTACAGGGTGCCAGGCGTTAGCCATGTAATCCTAACAATGAGATCAACCGCACCTGTCACAGGAGCCCGGCAGTTTCAGGTTTTCTTCTTCCTTTTTACTCACCTCAGCAGGCACGGCCCATGGATTGCCCGTTTCGAAAGCGAAATCTGAGTCTCAGAGAGCAGAGTAACAGGATGATCAGTGTCACGAGGTGGCAAGGGTCAGAGCCCGGAGGGGAAGGGGACACACAAGTTCAGCAGAAAGCTCTGATGCCCACAGATGCAGATGTGCAGGGGAGCTGCATAGGTTTGCTGCGTGGCGCTTGGAAGAGGAAACAGTTGCTGCTAATAGCTACCTTTGTCTGGGCTCTTCTTCAAACCCAGATCTTTGTTAAGCCATTAAACTTATTTTCTCGTTTAATGTTCACAAAACCTCGAGCGGCAAATATTTTATTCTCAATTTACTCAAAAATCATTTGAAGCTCAAAGATGATACCAGCAAACCCCAGGCTGGTTAGACCGATGTGTGCCAAGGTTCCAGCTTTTCCACTCACTGCACAGGTGGCTTCAGGGATGTCTCTTTGATGCTCCAGGGACTCTAAATAGCTCTTCACTCCTCAGAAATGGATTCTGTCCCTCTGGTTGGAGAATAACAGAGTCTTGCCTGTCCCAAGTCTAAAATATCTTCAACCACAGAGGGAAGTAGTATCTTATCTTATCTAGAGGGTCCTCAAGTCAGGTTCATTCTAGGGTCATAACTCCTTGTGCATCAGGCATAGAGTGATAAAAGACCCTCTAGAATGGATGAGCTAAGGTTGACCTTTACTCAGATGGGGCTCAATACCTGGTTGTGTATGGGGATTGAGAGAGTCATATTATATTCCCTCAGCCTCAGTTTCTTTTTCTGTACAGTAGTGATTTAAAAAGTAGGTTAGAACTGTTGACAGGATTTCAAGGAATAATGTATGCAAGCACAGAAAGTATGTGTCTAGTGGCTGATTACATGATGAATGGCGGCTGTTATTACTCCTAATGGCTAAGGGCACTGGTGCTTACATGGTTTTCTGGCTGTCTTCAAGAAGAAAGAACTGGCTTGTTGTTCCACACCATCACACACACACACACACACACACACACACAAAATATTTGTCTGAGTATGTGTATTCATGTGTAAAAATATGTGTGTAGGTATGTAGGTATATATGCATGTAGATGTCATAGATGGATGTCCCATGTCTTCCTCAATTGCTCTCTATCCTACATTTTTTAGACAAGGGTCTCTTGCCAAACCTTGATATCGCTAAGTAGGCTAACCCAGATAGCTGACTAGCACTAAACATCCTCCTTTCTCTGCCTCTTGGAGCCGTGTCTACATGCATGAATGATCTAGTGTTTTTGGAGAGTGTCAAGCATTTAAACGCAGTTTGTTTTGCTTGTACAACAAGCCTTTGACCAATGGAGCCACCTCTCCAGCCCCACCCACAACCCCCAATCCTATATTTGATCTCCATGTCTAGATGCAAAAAAAGACTCCATCATGGCTTCCCACTAGTAACTCTTTTTACCAACACCCAACAGAGCCCAGCTGTTTGGGGATTTTAAAGGATGAGCAGGCAGAAAACAGGCAAATTAGATGTGGCACCCCCTGAGAGTCCACAGTCCAGCAGTCCATCTGTGCAAGCCTATATATGGGGCCCAGGCAAATAAGCTGTGGTTGCAAAGAATTTATCTGTCCCTCTTCCACTGTAAATCACTCATACAATCATGCAGTCATAAGTATACACATTAGGTACCTGTATACACACATACACACACAGAGAGAGAGAGAGAGAGAGAGAGAGAGAGAGAGAGAACCATGAATAACCCACTGTCATATTGTCTGCAGAAAACTGTGCAACCCGGAGCCAGCCTCCTGGGGATGGTGGGCCTCTCCTGGAAGGATCCTTAGCTCCTCCAAATGGCTGGAAATCTGCTTTCCCTTAGCCTTCTCTCTGCCAGTCACCTTCTGTCAAGCAGCGATGATGCTCTTTTCCGTAAAGAACACTGAGTGATTGTGGCAAGAAAATTGCTTTCAGTGATAGGGATTTAAGAAATGTTTTTCCTGAAAATAGTGCTCAAATTAATTAACTTGGAGGAAAGGGGTTGCTGGGGGTTTTTTCCTCACCCCAAATCTGGGTTTAATTTATTTTTTCCCAGAGACTTTTTGTTAGGTGATAAGTAGTGAGACGTGTAACCTGTGAGCACATGCCGGAATTGGGGTGGTCGTGCAGTGCCCCAGTCCTTGTATATGCCAGGGAGACCTTGAACTGCAAAGGAAGCACTAGCTGGGATAGTCAGGAATAGGCATGCTTGATGGAGGTGGCAGGTGACAGTGAGGCTACATCCACAGCAGAAATGTAAAGCAAGAGTCACAATGGGAAGCACACTCGGGTAGGCGACATGGAGTCTGGATGCCAGAGTCACTACTGGCTCTCTAATGGGGATGGAATTTAAATTAGATCTGCTAGTCAGGATGAACAATCAGATGATGCACACCTGGCTGTGCTTTGTGTTCAGCTCTGAGCTATGCCTGTACAGCACATGGTAGAAGCATGGAACAAGACATGGCACAGAAGGCAAGGGGCAGTGAGTATAGGCTTTGTTGCCAGGAAGATCTGGAATCACTGCAATGCCACAATCACAGCTTGTATGAGCTTTGGTCAGTCATCTAAGGTCTCTAAGGTTTTATTTCATCTATGGGATATAGAGATAAAAATTAACATATCACAGCATCACTGTGATTATCAGGGAGTCACTCAAAACCCTAGCCCATAATTCCTTCCTCTACCCTAGTACTATGCAATACCCCTAAGAGGCATTTAGAATGTGTGTGTGCGCGCATGCGTGTGTGCACGTGTGTGTGTGTGTTTGTGTGTGTGTGTGCATGTGTGAGTGCTCAAATGGATGGACACAAATGAATAAATGAATCTGTTGCTAATGTCTGCCATCTGTCATTCTTATTTGTTCTCACTGTGGCTCCTGTTTGGTCCCAGTGGAATCATTACAATGTCACACAGGAGAACTCCCAATTTTCATGGAACTTCCAGTTTAACACACACTAAATCAACTCAGAAGTCCACATTTGGGCACATGACTCACCCATCTTTCTGGGCCTTGCCGTTCTGTTACTGAAAAAGGGCAAAGACATTTCTTGTCTGCCTGGACCAGCATTTTTAACCTAAAGGACATGGGTGGGATTTTCAAGTCCATCATGCTATAAAATTAAAAAGCTATTTGTACTAAGTTTCTCTGAGTATTTGGGGGGGGGTTAAATCTCTAGTTCCTACTGGCTCAGCATAGGGATGGATCACACACACACAAACACACACACACACACACACACACACACAAAGAATCAAGTTGACTTATACCAAACAATACTGATAATTTAAATACATAAAATTCTAAAATGGATTCTTACATAAAGGATCTTGAATATATTTCTATCCAATTATTTTTAAGAGGTGATCTAAAGACACCCTTTCAGAAATCACTTTCTTTTAAATGAAAGCTTTTACTCTCTTTTTTCAGAACCCCCTACACTTGTGCATGCACACGCATGCACACACACACACGCACACACACACCTCCCACTCTCCAAGCCACTGCCTGGCAGCTGCACATGCAGAGGACCGGAGTAGGAGAGCTGGTGTTACCACAGTCTCCCATCTCTCAGGAATATGCCCGTCTTCAAAGCTCCTCAAGCAGCCTTGCTCCAGGCTGAGTGTTCGCAGTTTGCAGGTGAAACAAAGGGAAGGAGAATATTTTCCCCGGAGACCCTCAGCAAGGACAGACATCTCCCTAATCTCTGCAGCTAAGACGATAATTAAGAGAGGAAGACATGAAGCAGATCTCCTGCGAGCCAAATGGCTGCCGGGGACCTGTAAAAGGGGCAGGAGGCAAGGCTCCCAGTGGGAGCTGGGCAGGGACCTGGGGGTTCACTTGCAACCTCAGGGCTGGGCTCTGAGATCCCAATTGTGTTCAGAAGCAGTATGGCATACAAACACCATTGCTGATCAAAGGCAAGAGGCAGGCCTGATATCTTTCCTCTTTTCAAAGAACTTTAGAAGAAACGCCATGCTATGAAATGTACTTAACAACCTTTCTGAGCAGACGGCAGGACGTTTCTGAGGTGGACGTTGCTCTAGAGTCTAGACCTCATTCAGCTGTCCCTGCTAGAGCTGCTACGGCCACCGCTAATACGGCCACCTTCTTTTGCCTTGAATCACGTTTGTGTTTCTTTTGTGGTCCAACACCCAGGATAGGAGACCTATAAAAGTATATGTGAGAGTTGGGCACGCGTGCATACTCTGGTATGGATAAATTACCCCAGCTTCAGAGCTTGAAGGAACATTAAAGACAGATGGAGAACTAGAGGTATGAACCTGGGTTCCTTGCCCTGTTGTGCTCGTGCGGAAGTTTGCATATAGTGGGTACTCAGGTACTAGTGGGGGTATAGGCAAGGGCTCATAATTGTCTCTCTTGCCTCCATGACAAGAACAAAGGAAGTTTTAGTCATCAAAACAATGTTTCTATGGACGTGAAGTCCAGGAACCACCTGCTTCAAAATTGCCTGGGGGCATTGTTTCCAATGCAGTTCCAGGGCCCCTGAACCATCTTCACTCTTGCGAGGTTGTCCTAGATTGCTTTCTATTGCCATGAAGAGCACAGGACAAAAAGCAATTGAGGATGAAAGGGCTTATTTGACTTATGCATCCGATCAATCTATCATAAAGTAGAGTCAGGGCAGAAGCAGGAAGTCACAGGCAGGAATTGAAGCAGATGATTGCAGAATGCTGCTGACTTACTTTCTCTCCCCATGACTCACGAAATTGCTTTTTAAATAAAACCCAGGACCACCTACCCAGGGCTGACAACATCCACAGTGGGCTGGGCCTTCTGGCATTAATCATTAATCAAGAAAATACCCCCATAGACTTGCCTATGGGCCAATCTGGTAGAGGTACTTTCTCACCTGAGGTTCCCTCTTTCCAGATAACCCCAGCTTGTGTGAAGTTGACAGCGCACTAACCAGCACAAAGATGTTGCTAGCGTCCACGGGTAAGCCATGTGCCCTTTGGAGTTGGAGAATCCCGGAACACCTTGTTCAGTAAGACCTTGAAGTCCTTTCCCAAAGCTTCCAGTCAATCAACCAAACCTTGTATCGAGGCATCTTTAAAAGGAGGCTTGCACAGCCTTTCTTCTGACAGACACTGGATGGAGGAGGGGAGGGTTTTAGTAATTAATCAGTTGGATTAAATTTCACTTAAAAACAAAACAAACAAAACACCTGGATCTAGGACCTGAGCTTAATTACCACAATCTGGGTGCAATGGCATACCTGTAATGCCAGTGGCTGGTGAGGTAGAGGCAGGCAAACCACAGAACCACCTATCTAATCTAGTTGGTAAGCTCCAGGACAAAGAGAGACACTGTCTTAACACAAACAAAATAGATGATATTAAAAGAAAAAATATCCCTGAATACATAGTTGTCTTCAGGCTACTCCACATATGATCACACACACACCTGCCTGTAGATTAGAGATGGTCATAAATTCTTTTCTTGTTTTGTGACTCTCAGATGCCTAGTATCACAGGCAATCGGGTCCTGCCACCTCTACGGGATTCTGTAACTTGCCTCAGGACATGACAGATATGTCGGTCATCATTGTTTTCATTTCAGAATATATTATAGGAAGAATCTGATCTAATAAAGAACAGAAGGAGATGGTACAAATGAAGGAGGAGGAGAGGGAGGAGAAGAGGAAGAAGTGGACAATGACAAAGAGGAAGAGAAGAGACAATGGGAAGGGGAGTAGGACAGCGCAGTAAAGAACAGAAAGGACAGAGCTGGTTCTGAGGCTGCTCAGCCAATGATTTAATGGATCTGGGGCTAAAAGACTGACCTAGAGGAACAAAACAAGAGGGATTAAAGAGAGGTGGCAAGCAGAAGACAAGAGCAGGGAGAAACAGAAATGGGCAAGAATAAAAAGAATTTGAAATACAAAAGCTCCAGAGAAATGAAGGATTTTTTTAATCTTCTCTCTTTTAAAAAAAAAAAAACTTGCAAACACTTCATTTTACTACACTTAATTAATCATAACACAGGAACATAAATGTTTAAAGGGTGAAATTAAATGTACAGAAATATAGTCATACTCTACAAAAATGAGAACACATAAATTTAACATAAGGTTGTCATCTCCGCTCTCTGGGAGCTAAAGGAGGACAGCGTCTTCACTTCCCTCCTCCGGGTCATGAGCAAGTTCATGGTAATGACACCTCCCTCAGCACCGGCTACAATCGGTGAGCAAAACACAGAAGAAAGAGGAGAAATGCTCCAAAGAGCGAGGAAAAGGCATGGAGAAAATATGACAGAAATAGCTTCATTCCCTCTGATCGGTGCCCTTCAGGTCAGGAAGTCCTCTGACGTGTCTGACTCAAATCTCTCGCACAATTCCAGCCAATTTCATGTTCTTCTGGACCCATCCAATAAGAAGCAGCAACAACTAACTAATTCAAAAGCCAACATTTCAAATCCATCAGACCCTGCTTCAGAAGTCTCGGATTCTTAGAACTCAGGGTGGAAGACTGAGTGAGCAGAGGCCGAGAAAACACTGAAGAATGGTGAGCTTCTCCACCCACCATCGCATATGTATCAGTCAGAGCTCCGACCTCCCAGCTCCAAGCTTTCTGCTCCCAGGTCCCACATTTTGATTACTAAGTGGGAGTGGCCAGAAATCCAGGCCTGCATCTTCTGTTATCCAAAGGGTAATGAAGAATTATCACATGGTGTCCTCAAGCTGACCCTGACATCAGACTCCCCATTTATTTGGTCTGTGTTCACCCCTAGAGAGGAGGACTTGGAGAGCATATTGCAGTCAGCCTCTGCCGGGTTCTAGGATGTTGGTGGTCTTGGCTTCATTACTGGAGTGTGAATGGTTCTGAGGCGTGGCCTGCTGTGTTCCAGTTCTATGTCCAGGTCTGTGGCAGGGAGAGCCCTATGATGCTGTCAGCTGATTAGATGGACCTTCTGATCCTTCTCCCTGCTCTGACCCATAAGCTCCCCTATTGGTGGCTCCTTTGATCAGCTGCTGATTTCCTTTAGGAATCTCAGGCAGCCTGTAAACATCCCCACCTGGCCCTTATAGAGGTTTTTGGGCATCTGAACCCCAAACCTCTCCCCTGACCAGTAGGCACCCTCCCCTAGCCACCTAATACTGACAATTGTAGCTACCAAGTTCTATGTACCTAACCAAAATACAATGGGGACCCTTGCAAGTGTCAGCAAACAAAAGTAGTTCAGATCCATGACAGGCCCATGATCTAGCTACAGCTGCTCCAGGCATCCTCTGTAACCAAAACCTGCATCTCTCCCTTTGAAGCCTGCACTTACCTTATAGCTATTCTCTTTATGAAGCTCTCACCTCCTTGTCTGGCACTTGTCACAGCTCAGTCACATACTGGTTCTCTAACACACTTCCCCCATGGGAGCCTGGGCAATTGACTTCACATATCCCAGCTCTTTGTAGAATGGGGTGGCAATCACACAGGATTGGAGTGTCTAAAATTCCACCATGGTATGTGACACAGAGACACTCCAGAGGGAGAACACATAGTTCCTTTACCTACCTGAAGTCCCCCAGGTTCCATAGGCATCCTTTGAAAGCTGTTACAGATGCAGACCTCAACAAATGAATGGAGTGAGGCGTCTCTCCTGTCAGGAATTCTGGAGTCTGTCTCCGGGGGTCTCCACAGCTGTTCTGCCATGCCCTCTGATCCTGCAGAGCCTCTCTTATGCCCAGCTGCTAAGGTCATCATGGCTGCACCAGGGACATCTTCATCCTCCCTCATAGCTTCTAATTCCCTGTACCTTTGCTTCTGGTCTTCAAGATGATGGGTGTGCATCTAAAAGATGATGTCATTAACCCTCTGAATTCAGATCCAATATGTTACTAAATGCATTCAGGTTTCCTCTGTGTTTTTCCTGCAGCCTCCTATCACTATAACCACATTTCTTATGTTTGCTAACCTTCACACTAACAAATACTCTGTGCTTTAATCCAGAGAAGCTTGGAGAACCCCATATGCAGTCATTGGTATGTGGGGGTGTGTATGTTTGGTTAACGAATGCTTGGATGTTCTCTGCATTTCAGTTGCATATATAGATGATCACGGGCCACATACCTGAGCCTCAGTGACACATGGGGGAGTCAAGATCAATGTTTTAGAGAGCGGAATCACCTCTCATTAACCAAATGGTATATATACACTGCCCTCTAGAGAGACTGTGTGGTTCTTGAGCTACTTTCCCACTGTCTTTAATGACAGGGTTGACTGATCGATTTCAATTAGCAAATCCAATTCTGAAAGATTCTAAAGTCACATCCAAGTTCATCAGCAGAGTATAGTAATCAGTTAATAGTGTCTGTTTTGGTCACTTGAAGGAGAGAGGCAGTATTTCATCCACAGCCCTGAAGGTATAATGTCAGTTTCTGGTGTCTGGAGTCTGAGCTCACCCTATGTGGAAACTGGACCACAAGGTCACAGACCTGTTGATGGCAAATATGCCATGTTCTTTTGCTTTTTCTACTTCAAAACCCCTTTAGGGGTTGGAGAGATGACTCAGAGGTTAAGAGCACTGATTTCTCTTCCAGAGGATCTCGGTTCAGTTCCCAGCACCCACATGGCAGCTCATAACTGTCTGTAGCTCTAGTTCCAGGAATCTGACACCCTCACACAGACATATATATGGGAAAACACCAATACATATAAGATATAAATAAATAAATAAGTGAATAAATAAAAAAATACATAACAAATAAATAAAACCCTTTAGTTGAGCATACTTCTCCACTCCTGGAATTAGGTCTAGTTTTACAGTGAGAATGACAGCATACTAATTCTATCTTGACCCAAGGGACTTTCTATCCTGTGTGCTCTCTTGAAATCATGTGTCTATACAAGAAAAGAGCAAGCTAGTCTGATGGAGACAAAGCCATGTATACAAGTGCCAGGTCTCTCCACCTGAGGCTAATCCAGGTCAGCCATTCTCCAACTGCATTACTGGCTGGCTGCAGGCATACCAGGATCCAGCACAGATGGGGAATGAGAAAAAGTGATGTCCTCTGTTAATACTACAGGGCTTTGTGTCTGCCATCCTTCCATGGTGCTATAGACAGACAATACAAGTCTGAACAAGGAAACATACTAACAAGTCCAAGTGCAACCACTAATTATGAACTTAAGGGCTTCTTGTAAAAGTTGCTCTTTCCAACTATAATTGATTCAGTTTAAAATCAGCACCCTCTACCCATGTACAGTAATGGGTCAGTTAATATTTTTTGCCTATTCTTTATCCTCTTTCTGCTTCTCATTTCAATTATAAAGTCAAAGAAATTAAAAATAGAATCTCAAAGTCAAAACCAGAGATTTGGGGTATGTGCACGTGCTCATGCGCATCTGGGTACATGTGTGTGGGATGGGTACTATTCCTCTTGGCTTTTGAGATAGGGTCTTTCATTGACTTGGGTATTAACAAGTGGCTTAGGCTGGCTAACTATCAAGCCCCCAGGAGTCTGCTTGAGTCTGCCTTCTTGGCATCTGGCATTCTATTCAAACCACTACAGTGGCTTATCATAGCAATAGAAAAGTAACTAAGATGCCTCCTAAGGTTTTATCTTCCATTTCTTAGCCATAGACTTGCAGATTTAGTCCCTCAATGTTCATTCTGAATACTTTTGGATGACTGCTCCCCTGGACTGTAAAAATACATTTGTATGTGTGATTCTGGTTTAATATCTGTCACCAGGCTGTGCGCTACATGTAAATAAGAATCTCATATGTCTTGTTCATCTCTGTGTCTTCATGACCCAGTAGACTCGTAGGCTCATTCAGATATTTCTTGAATTAATGAAAAGCAATTTCAATGCCAGTTCTACCACAACTAAAAGCCCGGTGGCACCACACGCTGAGATAGTCTACATTCCAACAACAAAGAAAAGAGCAGTACAAGTCTATTTTCTTTTAGAATTTGAACTGAGATGAACTCAAAACAGGAGTACATGCTTTTTCAGATTGAGGGAAAAAAAAGAGTATAAATTTAAAGCAAGCTTTCTGAGAAAGCACAGCTAGATAAAGGCACCTGTGAAGTTAAAAAGCTGAACTTCAACTGTACGGATACTTGATGGGCTCAGATCTGCAGGAGTGGGAGTGGCAGTCCATCCTGATGGGATGCCTACCATCTATGCTTGGAATCAGGACTGTCTCCCTATATCTTGGCCTTACCTAAACTAGTTCAGGTAACTTTTCCTCTCGTTTCAGCTCATAGATGTCAATACGATCCACAATAGTAGATTCTTTTAGGCACAGAGAACCCTAGCCTGGTTAGAAAGGGAAAAAAAAATTTGCACCTCCTTAAAATTACATTCTGATATCTAAATAAAGTTTATTCAACTACCAGATACAACTGTTTGCCATAACAATAATCTCTTGATATCTATATAGTTCAAAGTACTGGGAAGAGACACAGTTATGATTTTCATCTATGTAGCATAAACTCATAATTGTATAGATGCCCTCAGTGATTCCCAAGAACAGCATGGAAGCCATGTCCTCCAGGTTTTGCAGCTTGTTCTACTGACTTCTCTGCAGAAAAATTCTGTGCTTGGCCTCCGCATAAAACCACAGCAGTATCCCTTGTCAATACAAGGCCTACTTGTAAAATTTCTAAAATCCTCAGTACACTAAAATATGGCTGTGTACCAATGTGTAAAGGTTTATAGAGATATCCTTCCAATATAGTCTGGTCGCCTTCTCAAGGGCACAGGCGCCTCACCCATCCTCTCCCCATCACTTCCCACCCAAACAATGTCCCATTGTACCCATGCTCCATCCTTGAGGGGTGAAAGCCTGATTCTGAATGAATACTTGCTCTTTCACCTACAACTTGAATGGCTTCTCAGGACATCCATCAATGGACAGGTTCCTAAAGCTACATAGCCAGCTTTAATGCAGTGCTTACATGCGCCCATAGAAGCTGTTCCTGAAAACATTTGTCCCTCACAAGTCACCCTCCAGGATGCATACTATGCTTCAAAACCGGAGTGAATGTGAAAATAAATGAGCACAATACAGAAAGAAATGGGCACAAGTTCAGCTTACAAAGATTATCATTGAGCGATTTCTTGTCAAATATCATTGGACCAAAAGAAGCATCATTTTTTCTTTTCAAATAGGTCAGAGATTACCAAACCCAGCAGTGTTTGTTCATTTATTGTCCAACTGCTGTTTAGAAGCTGAATAATTAAGTTTTTTATCTTGAAGTCATGCTACCTACCAGATGTCTGTGTGTGAACCTCTGACATGGGGTTGTTTGGATAGGTCCCCGTTGAAGGGATTGGAAGACTGCAGCTTCTGGCGATGGTGGATAACAAATACGGCGATTAGCTGTCAATAAACCGCTAGATGACTCAGGAAAGTGTTTGATTTGACTCTTTGAAGACATTGGACAACAGAAAGGAGGATGTGAAGAATCCTGAAGAAAGAGAATATTCCTGGTGAGACTGGGGAACTCTAACAAAGCATGGCAGCCTTTATGAATTAAGAAGACAAACGGAAGTGAAGGTGCTTGTGGCAGTTGGACGTTGTAGAATGGATTTCCAGAGATTAGGGACCTATGTAGCACGAAGTCTTAGAAATCTCCACGAGCCTTTTCTTTGAGTATTAAAATATGCAAAAGAGACTTGCAAAACCTGAGAAGTCCAAAGTATACTAACCTCAGTCCTAAAAATGAGAAATATAGTGTATATATAGTGAGGGTGTCAATGGATAAAACTAACAACAAATTAGACACAACAGAAAATAGTAAATATAAAGGCATAATAATACGGCCAATGCAAAACAAAGCACACTGAGTGAAAATAAGATGATTTGACGACAACAGCAATGTAGTGATAGGAGCGGCGGGCTGGCCTGCTTTTTGTCCTGGCCAGCTCCCGCAAGGCTAGCTTTACACCCAAAATAACAACATACAAATTGTATTCGTTTAAGCACTACCTGGCCCATTAGTTCTAGCCTCTTATTGGCTAATTCTCACATCTTGGTTAACCCANNNTGGCTAATTCTCACATCTTGGTTAACCCATTTCTAATAATCTGTGTAGCACTACGAGGCGGTGGCTTACCAGGAAGATTCTAACCAGCGTCCATCTCGGAGAGGAGACTCATGGCGTCTGCCTGACTCTGCATTCTTCCTCCCAGAATTCTGTTCTGTCTTCCCCACCTACCTATGTTCTGACTTATCAGGCCAAGCAGTTTCCTTTATTAATTAACCAATGAAAGCAACAGATAGATAGAAAAACCTCCTACATCACAGCAAATGTTCTAACGCATGTAACAGCAGGAGCAGGGATGGCGGAAAGATGAATTAAAAGGCTGTTTTTAAAATCTAGTGTCACAAATTTTCCTAAAATTGATGGGAACCCTAAATTCACAAATGAAATGAGGTCCTAAGATCACTGAAGTTATCACCATAAAGAAAGCCTCACTAATACACACCATGATCAAATAACCCCAAAGCAGTGAGAAAGACAAAGCACAGGAAGCTACAAGGAGAAGAAACAGAAAAGACATCACATTATATACAGATAGAAACTATGCAAGGTTGAAATCAAGAAAGCAGATTTGAAGTGCTGAAAAAAATCCCACATTCGGCAAAAACAGCAGTTAAAGACAAAACGAATGGTTCTTTTTTTTTCTTTTCAGAAGAACAAAGGAGAAAGAATTTACCACTAGTAAACCATCCCTCAAAAAATATTCAAAGAGGTTCTTTGCACTAAGAACAAAAAATAACAACAGATAGAAACATAGATGTACACAGAAATTCAGAGCACTTTAAAAGATCAGTGTTTACTTTTAATTTTTTTTCTTTAAAATTTAAATGAATGTGAGATGGGGAAATTGATCAGTAGGTAAAGGTTCCTGCTGCCAAACTTGAACACCTAAGTTCAATCCCTTGGAGCCATGTGTGGAAAGAGAATCGACTCTTACAAGCTGTCCTCTAATTTCCACACTTGTGCTGTGACACAAAGGTACACACACACACACACACACATAAGTATAAATGAGCTATCAAAGCAAAGAATAGCAATATAAATGAGAGTTTATAATGTATACAGAAGTGAAACATTTGATCATAGTAGCACAAAGATTTAAGGGGGATTAGAAGCATTCCATTTAAAGATCTTTCATTACAAGAAAGATACTAAAATACTGTTTCAAGGCAGTCTATGATAAGTACATCTTGTAAGCCTTAGAACAACCACTAAAAGAAAACAAAATACACTATTTAGCTAACAAGCACTTGGCAGAAATATCAACATGGAAATCGTTTAGCTAATCAAAATCAGCAGATGCCACAGCTTCAACTGTCAACTTGACGCAACCGAGAATCACCGGTAAAGAGAGAACCACAGGGTCCATCCAGTCTACTGTGGGTGGTGCTATCCCTAGGCAGGGGGGCATGGGCAGTATAAGAAAAGAAGCTGAGCAAACCATGGGGGCAGGCAATCCAATAAGCAACATTTTCCCATTGCTTCTGTTTTCTTCCAACTCCTGCCTTGAGTTCCTACCTTGGCTTCCCTTGATGATGGAATGTAACCTGTAAGATGAAATAAACACTTGGTCAGTGTTATATCACAGCAACAGAAAGGCAAACTGGTAGAGAAAATGCTAACGAAGTAAGGTTAAAGACACAGGAGGCAACGATTATATTAAATGTAAATGATCTAAACACCAGCAAATCAAAGCCAGAAGTATTCAGATTGAGCACAGAAGCAGGAACCAATCATGTCTACAAGTCTTCTTTAAACACAAAGAAACATGTATTTTTTTAAATGTGTATCATGCAAATATTGATGATCAAGAAGCTGGAGACACTGACATAATGTCAGCTGAAATAGGACAGAATTTACTGACTTCTTTTAAAATAAAAGACTAATTTATACATTTTCAAATGCAACCCAATTAAAATGAATTTCCTTACAGGTTTGCTACTATTGGTATCATCCCTACTGGTCATAATTAAGTCCTACTGAGCTCAGTTAAAATCAAACAGTCCTTTTGTATTCCAGGTAGCTATTTGTCTTCATTGAAATCCCTTTCTTTGCCTGTCTCAGGTGCCCCTGTGTCCTGTCTTTCTCCTTTAGTTGTTGCTTCAGTCCACAATGGACTATTATGTTACATGTAGCTCCATGTCTATTTCTTTCCTTCTACATGGAATAGAACCTCCCAATTGCCTACCTTTCACCCTGGAGGGTGGAACTTCTATGTTTTACCCAGTTGCAGGTTGACTTTCTCGGCCCTGCTTGGCTATATGACATGGTATGACCATCCTTCTGGTTAGACCTTAATAGGAACTGGTTAATGAACCCCACATTTTTATCTACCTCTCACTGACAGAAAAACACGAGGATAAAAGGTCTGAGATTTTTATTTTTGCTTATTGTGTGTCTCTCTTTGTAAAAGCAGCTCACAACAGATTCTAGTTAGTATCGTATTTCTAAACTAATTTGTTCAAGAGAGCTGGTTACTATCTGCAACAACTCCAATTCCTCATGCAGTCCTTATATTATCCTTATCTAAGAAAACAGGGTGAAGATGCTTATAACATTTTAAATCTACCTTGAGACAAGCAAAATCGTCCACTCTTGTTAACGTGGTCAATGAAAGAGTCAAATTCTTGTTATAAAACATGGTAGTCTCTTGACAGTCTCAATACAGGCCCTCTACAAACAATTAAATAGGGTTCTTTCATTTGGGTTTTTTGTTATTGATTTTGCCTTTTTTTTTTCAGTACTCTTGGAGATTGAACCCAGGACCTCACGCCCTCTACCACCTGAGCTATAACCATAGCTCTAAGTATGTTTAAAAGAGAAGAGTATATAAAGATAGATGCAAGTGTCAAGTTATGCAGCTTGGGATGAACCCCTCATCTCCCTAGGCCTCTGTTGGTGGCCTGATTAAGATGGAAGTTATAGAAAATCGCCTAACCACTTACCCAGTGCCCTGCCCAGGTTTCTCTGGAATTAAGACTTTCTGTCTCTATTCCACCCAGCTTCTTCTGCCTCTGTTTCTAGCTCTTTCTTGTTCGTCTCTGGCTTCTTTTCCCAGTAGTCAACATAAAGACATTACAGCCCCATAGTCCATGTGTGCTAGGATTAGATCAACAAAGGTCTTGTGAGAGACCAGAGTTTGAAATCCTTAGCTTGGCCAAATAGGATTCTTGCAGGGTTATGTGAATCTTTCAAAACAGTCGGTCTACGGGATCTCACAGGCACTACCCAATCTCTAGAAAATCTTTTTTCAAGATAAATACTAACTCCGATTAGAGTCAGAAATCTCTGGAGAGGCTACTTATCATCACCAGGCTGTCTTCCTTTTGTTAAGCCCTGCTGTGGCTCCTGGTTGGAGAATAGCAGCTGGGGGAGTGAGGAGACCTAACACTTTGCATTCTGTGAAGCTGCCTTATCAAGAACAAGCCCCGGGATGGCATCATTTAATCAATAGCAGAGATGCAAGGAGGGAGCAAGAGAGTTCACAATGAACTGATCAGTGTGTCTGGTTTCCTATGAACACTTGTATGACTAGTGAAAAGTCCTCAAACTCCTCCAGAAATCAGACAGATTGATTTTTAAGTTCATTAGTAGATGCTGGAGGAGGAGGAGAGACAGATGAAGAGAGACAATGAATGAATCATTGGGATTTGTACCCTCAGTTGAGATCAAGAAATGCCTTCAAGGCCACTTTTGGAGAGGACCTAGAGAATGCTGGTCCAGATATCTGGTCTTGGAATCAGAGCCACCGCCAACACCTAAGCCTTAAGGGCAAGCAATAGACCTCTGAAGAAGAAACCAGGGGCTTCTACACTTGCCCACAGAAATCTAGCCTCCAAATGGACAGGGTAAATCTGTTTTGTATCCTGATATTTTATCCACATTTTTTCAAGTATCTTTCCACTGCAATCTTTGGCACCATTTATCTTTATAGGAATGTGCTAACCAACTCAGTGTTACCAATCAACTTGACCTTGAAAAGTCGTTAAATAAAACTCAACGTGGTTTAGAGCTGGTAGAGGACAAGACAATGTAAAATAGATCTTTGTAAACATTTGTTTTCTTCTAGCACCTGCTATGCTGACAGCCAAAAATGAGGACCCATCAAAAAAGTGGATATCCTGAGTATAAACGTTATATGAACAAGCTGTATAAATGGATTATACAAATTGATTCATAGTATAACACATGGAAATGGACAGCTTTGCTTAAAGGAATATCTTTCTAAGTAGATAACCATTTCCTAACATACCATGTTTTAAATGCCATTTAAATTACATACAAAACACACATGCACACACAAGCAGCATAGACATTTCCTGTATGTATGAAATTCAATCAGAGGCAAATAAGACACTTTTGAGACAGGCTCAATTACAATTTCATGGTGACAGTCTACTGAATGGCATACTCTATAAGACTCTTTCCTTCTCAGGAGACCAAGGTAGCTCATGAGGTACTTTCACCACTACACAAAAACTTTTATGTTCTTGTCTAGGCAATCAATGATCACTATGATGCTATTTAAGCTTGAGTCTTAATCTCAAATAACTTAGGAACTTAGTGTCTGTGGCCACTGAAAGGACCCAGGGAGTTAGACTCACTGGGCCTTAAAGGCATTGGCTACTATGTTCTTCCATGAGTTATTTTTCTCTTTGCTGTGATTAAAACACTTGATAAGAAAAATTTAATATAGGTTTCTTTTAGCTTCTAGCTTAAGAGGACAGTCGGTTATGGTGGCAAAGTTATGGCAGCAGCAGCATGAGGTAGCTGGTCATATTATTTCCCTAATCAGGAAGAAGAGAGTGGGCCTGGGTTATAACTTCAAGACCCAGGCCCAATGACCCACTTCCTAACAAGACTCTGCCTCCTAACGTTCCCATAACCTACAAAAACAACACCACTAACCAGGAATCAGAAGGTCAAGAATCCGGAGCTTGTGGGAGACATTCCACATGTAAAACCCAACATGTGGAGAGAGGAGATCATTCTGGAAGCAGACAGAGACCGTGTCAGTAGTACCCGCTGCTAAGTTAGTTTAACCTGATAGGAAAGAGAATGTTTGAGGAAGATGAATCCATACTGGCAAGTGTTTGAAGGGAAAGGCATAGAGCAGCAGGATTTCACACTGGAAGGTTTAGGGAGAAGAACAACTAGAGGACTCAGGACTCGTGAGGAAGCAAATCGATGTGCATATTCCTCGATGAAAAAGCACAGAAAATCGAGAAGACTTCTCTACAGTGAAGTCACAGATTTGAGAGCTTGGGAGATGACGTGCATGATAGAGAAAAAAGGTCCCTAGCATAACGAAGAGTCCATACCATGAAAAACAATATTTAGGGATGTCTGTGGCCATGTGACAAGGGCTACTAGAGCACCTAGGACACATGGCTCAGTCTTTGCTGTCCAAATCCCTTTGATCTTCCTTCTTTCTATAGATCAGGGAACGGGTGTAGATCTCCCCCCAGCCCTGCCAGTTCACCAATGAGCCTTCTCAGCAGACTGTTGCATTCTGCAGGCTGTCTTAGAGGGGTGCAGTGTTGTTCCATCTTTCAAGGGGCAAGGATGGCAACAATAACCATGGCGCCAAACCAGGTGCATTCTAAATCATCTGTGAAGTAGACACAATTTTTCCTTGTTGAGATGAAAGTTTGAGGTAAATAGCAGAGAATCAGTAAATAATTCAGCCTATGACCTTGATGCTTATTGATTCTTGCAGCTGTTTATCTTTCCCTGGGCTATTTAGGTGGAGAAAAATCCTCCCCCCAAAACAATTATCACTTAATTATAAAATTGCTTGGCTTGGGAGAGGCTTCTTGCTGGCTGCTGAACACTCCGAGGGGGTAAGTTAATCTGTCAAACCACCCAGCCTAAGTGGTGCTGTTGCTTAACGTTCTTAGCCACAAGCCTCATTGTTCTCTGTTTTAGATGAAAAAATAAATAAAAAGAGAGAAAGAAACACCCACATTTTTCTTCTCATTTTCAAACACTTAGGCCATTTAACCAACCAGATGACTTGAATGGCTGGTTATTTTTTCCCCAACAGGATATGAATACAGATGAATTCTAGCCTCAGGGCACCAGATGTAGTAACACTTGGGTGCACATGTGGCCTGCAGTGAGCCTTGGATCATCGCTGGTAGGCATAGCAATGACAGTCGGAGGGCAGGGGACACTAAGAGTTCTGGTTGTTCCAGTAGATGGGCTTTCAGATTGAACATCAAAAGGCAAAGAATGCACTTCTGTCTGTGTTTTTATAAGTGTAATATAAATGTAATTACTTCTCCAAGCTCAACTTTTGGTAGGAGATGGAGCCCAAAGCCAGCTCCCATTCTCACTGCCACTCTGTGGGTAACAGCACTGTTTGTGTCTCCTGCAAGTCTGGCTGTGAAACCTGGTCACACACAGAACAGGTGTGGACTG
This sequence comes from Bramus lutescens, assembly GCA_001685075.1. NCBI lineage: Eukaryota > Metazoa > Chordata > Mammalia > Rodentia > Cricetidae > Bramus > Bramus lutescens. The sequence continues at coordinate 160,042 of LOEQ01003508.1, forward strand.
ACATTGGCCAGCTGTAATTCTGAAGCCTGAGCAGGTAAACACTTAGCCCAGATGGGCCTTTTAAAAAAGTAGATATTCCATCACTCGGTAGGCAGAGACAGGCAGATCTCTGTGATTTCAAGGCCAGCCTGGTCTACAGAGCAAGCTCCACGACAAGCTCCAAAGCTACAGAAAAACCCAGTCTAAAAAAAAGGGGGGAGTAGGTATTATCTTAGTTTTGTGATTGTTAAAAATGCTAGGCTAGCAAACCACCAGCCAATTAAAAAGGAATTAGGCAAAGGGCTCAGATAGACATTTCCCCAAAAAGATATAAGAGTAGCCAATGAGCCCACAAAAGCTGGTCATCACCACTAGCCGTTTGGAAAATGCAAATCAAACTCCAGTGGGGTAACAACTCACACCTATGATGATGGTAAATGGGGATATTTTCTCTTTTGTTTGTTTATTTTATTTTTTTAAAAAACTATCTTTTTTCATTAAACATACCAGTCCAGTCCAAGTTCCCACTCCCTCCTTTCCTCCCATTCCCTCCACATACCCCCTGCCCTACCCCCATCCACTCCTCCTAGAGAGTAAGGTACATTGTTTTGGGGAAGGTCCAAGGCCCTCCCTACTATATCTAGTCTGAACAAGGTATCCATCCAAAGAGAAGAGGTTCACAAAAAGCCAGTACAAGCCCTGGCACCACTGCCAGTAGCCAGCCCCTCAGTCTGCCCCAGCCATGCAACTGTCAACTATATTCAGTGGTATTAGTTTGGTCCTATGCTTGTTCCTTCCCACTCCTACTGGTGTTGGTGAGCTCCCATTAGCTCAGGTAAACTGTTTCAGTGGGTGTACCCATCATGGTCTTGACCTCTCTGCTCATATTCTCATTCCTCCCACTCTTCAACTGGATTTTGGGAGCTCAGTCCAGTGCTCCCATGCAGGTCTTTGCCTGTTTCCATCAGCTGATGGATGAAGGTTCTATGGTGTGTAGTGATAGGGGAGAGCAGGCCTATTTTTTCGTCTGGCCTAGCTTCCGCACGGCTAGCTTATACCCCAAAATAACAACACACAAATTGTATTCATTTAAACACTGCCTGGCCCATTAT
>LOEQ01003508.1:166445-185928 GCA_001685075.1 Bramus lutescens
AAGTGGTGGCTTACCGGAAAGATTCTAACCCACGTCCATCTTGGGCCGGCTGGAACCTCAGGCTTTGGAGAAGACAGCCATGACTCTGCCTGCTCTCCTTATTACTACAGGAATCAATGAATTCTTATGGGGCCCAGGTAGGAAAGATGCACCAGAGGCCAGTTACCATCATAGTTAGGAACCGGAAAGGCTGGTGCTCCATCAGCACAAAGATGTCACAATATGTGCCAGGAGATGTTCGGCCCATGTGGAAGAGCATTCAAGCCAGCCAGGTATTCAGTAGTCAACAATACTGGGGACTTTGTCATTCAGGCCATCCCTGTGACGTTAGGGCATGAATTCCTGGGGGTATAGGTAGAGAATATGGGAAATGCAGGCAACTGCTATGTTCCCAGTTACCTTGGTTTGGGGGACAAACAAGCAGCCTACTAGGTATCCTCACTAGTCTTAACTGAAGAATCCCCTCCCCATCCCTGTAAACTAGTCTGTCACTTTTTCCACCATAATCCTGCCAATGCTTTCATTTTCTTTCTTCTCCTTCAGGGGAATGGAAAATCAGGTGATGTGCTTCAATAGGTACTGGAAGGGAACCCTGGCTGTCTAAGAGGGTTGGGAGGTCATAGCCATGTGTAAATTTCAGCTGCAAATATGAAACCACAGTTGGTTGTACATCAAGGAAGCCTTCCCCTGAGGTCAGGAGGTTTCTCCTATACATAGAAAAAGTCAGAAATTGATCTTGGGCTTAGCATTTACCAGATATTCTCAGAGGAAGCTGCTTTTCCAGCTTCAGGAGTTTCCTTTGCTCAAGACGACACCTTGCTTTGCCTCTTCTCTCCCCAGCCACCTGGCGACTTCTCCCCAGCTTGCCCTCAACCTCCTAGTGCTAACTTTGGGTTTGTACACCTTACTCCAGGTTTTCTTACTCACCTCTGGACCCCTGTTGCCCATATCAGCATTTGGAATAGAGTTATGCTCGATAAACTGCTGTTGAATGTTGCTGAATGAATAAATTATTGGTATTGATTTGCAAGCAGCCTTGTTCTTTTAGCAACACTTCTTATCTGCCCCGTGTCTTTCTCAGAACAGGCCAAATTGTGGTTCAGGAACATACGTGAATGCCTGGCTTGTCTTACCTTGTCTTATAAACCTTTCATAGCTCCATGGGAAGATGGACAACGGCCTCTGATCACCCTTTGATTCATGTAGATATATAATTTGATTTTCATAAACTGAAACACACAAACACACACACACACACACACACACACACACCAAGTTTAGTTACATTCTAATTTAAAGGCTCTATACTAATTTCTCCAAAACAACCAAGCTGCCCTTCACCAGCAGTTAGGTGATTGGGACTGTCTATCACCTTTGTGCCTTTACCTTCACCTCTATAGACACAAGAGCCACATTTTCATGTCTCGTCTTTGTCTCCTGGAAGGGAAGTTCTGCAGGTCCTTCTCAACTCATACATCTAATGACTAGAAGCAATGGACAACCTAAGACAACAATATGAAAGCTTTCACTGAGCAAATGAGAGGCAGAAAATTAAGTCATACAAGAGCTGATTTCTGGAGTCATGATGGGCTTTAGAATAGCACCATTTTATAGGGTATTAAATGGAATATATATACATATATATATATCAGGGTATGTGTATTAATCAGAGTGCTCTAGTCTCTAGTAATATACTTGATATATGATATATCATAATAAAATTTTTTCTATTGGCTTGCATACTGGGTTCTCCACCAATGGCCATCTGGATACTGAAGAACGAGAACTCAGCTGCTCATTGGATGGAACTGGAACTCCCAATGGTCCCAGTCAGCTCTGAAGGCCTGCAGGTTCCCTGAAGTGCCTCTGGTACTGAGACTAGGTTATTGAAAGGTTGAAGAAGGTAGAGCTTGATGCCATTTGACCACAGCAGCCCCACCCACTCAGAAACAACAGCCATGTATACATGTACTGGCTGGTCCTGCCTTTAGTGTTCCTCTGCCCAGCTTCTGACCCATTGATTGGTGCAGCTCACATCCAGTGCAGACTTTTCCCTTCAGACTCTTTCTTGCCTGTAAGTCGTCTCTGCTGTTTCACGGAGGATCTCCTAATACTGACAACCAACACAGACCATCACACGCCTTCCTATGACAGACTCTCAACAGACTAGCTCATTAAATGATAAGATCAAGTCTAGGACAAAATGATCTAATAAGAATTTTCTATGATAACTGGGGAAGTTCCAAACCCCAATGGTCTGACACAGCAACCACTAGCTACACAGACTCCTGAGCAGTTTAATTGGGGCTAGTGTGAATGAGCAACCAAATTTTCACTTTAGTATAATTATTTTATGCATAAATAGCGATTCATACCTACCAGCTGCTGCTTACACAGAGCAACTGTGGACACTAAGAATTGCCAGAATTTTGAAAAGAGCCATGAGGTGTGTCATATCCAGACAATAGAATATTGTTTAGCACTAAAAGGAAATGAGCTCACAAGGTCTGATAAAGACATGGAAAAAAAAGTTAAATGTACCTTACTAAATAAAGCAGTCTATATCTATATCCTGTATAGTTGTGACTATATGACATTTTGAGAAAGGTAAAACTAGGGACAATGAAAAAAAAATGGTAGCTACCAGGAATCGGGACAGTGGGCAATTGGCAGAGGACAGGATTTCTAGAGCAATGAAAATTCTCGATTTTGTGCCAAAGTGCTGGGCACATGCCTAGAATTGTCCAACAGTAAAATGTACTGTTGCAAGAGTGAACTCTGAAGGCAGATTATAACCTTTAGGAAATGAAGACATATCACTATTTGTTCAACACGTGGGAGAGCTACCAACAATGGAGAAAGTTTACACAGGTGAGGACATGTGTGAGATATTTTTGGTTGCTATAATAACATGCCATGACCAAAAGCAGCTTATAGAAGAAAGAGTTTATCAAGGCTTATCATCCCAAAGGGAGAACCCATAATGGCGGTGGGGTGGGGGCATGACAGCAGAGAGCCAGAGCAGAAAGCTGAGAGATCACATCTCCAGTCACAAATGTGAAGAAGAGAGAGCGAACTGGAACTAAGGGGAGCCTACAAACATTCAAAGCCCTCCCCCAATAACTGGCTTCCTCCAGCAGGGCTGGTTCTCTAGTAGGCATTTACCTCCTCAAACAACACCACCAACCAGGGACTGTGTTTCCAAATATTTGAGCCTATCAGGGACATTTCTCATACAGCCACTCCAGGGTCTACGGTATATGGAATGTCTCTTTAACTTGAGTTCCATTTTGATGAGCTAAATTTGCCCTGAGGACAAATATAATCAAACAAATCAAACAAACAAATAAAAAGGATGACAGGATGCCTGAAAGAAGTAGGATTTGAGATTAAATCAAAAGTCAATTGTATGTGATTAGAGAGGCTGCATTTGCAAGGGAGTCAAAAGTTCAAGAGCTGCCCTTCTGCCCAGGGTGTCAGAATAGGTGATTTTTTTTTTTTGAACAAAGATAGCATCAGGTGTCAGGCTTGAAGGTCTCTGGCCCCAAATTGGGGAAGACCTTGAAGACCAGGCTCGAGCATCTAAATGTATTCATCATTCCATTGAGTCCCTGGAGGTTTTCAACTAGAGCGATGAGATATCCAAAAAGTGTTTTAGCAGTATTAATATTCCAAATAAGCATGCTATTTGGGACTTGGAGTTCTTTGAAGGTCATGTTTATGTCTTCAAGTTAAATTATGTGGGGTTTCTTGATATCACACCAGGAAATCAAAAGTGCTTAAAACAGTTTAAATCAAATAAATAGATAGCTTTGCTTGCGATCACACTGCTTTACAAGAATCTTCCATTACCGATGTGGTCTGTCCCACATTGCCTGGCAAATTACAGGCTTTCAGGGACTCCTGCTTGATGGATGTGTCTAAATGTGTGCAAAGGATATGCACAGTGTGGACCACATCAGCCCTGGGAACTCAGCATTCAGAATGCTTAAGTATGGGGAAAACATTTCCATTTGTGCTCTCCTACAGTGCACTATCTTCAAAGGTTCCCCAGATTTATTATTTCATCAACAGATAGGAGAGGGGAGTTTGTATGAGATCAAACAAACATGAGTACTATGGGAAAGCTGGCAGGTGACAGTGTATAAATTGCCCGACGGAAAATGTCAAAAGTTGACATCAGAGCGGTAGGAGGGTAGGGAGCACACAGAATTGAGAACAAATGACCATGCCTTTCTGGGAGCCAATTCCTTATACAGTCTGGCTAATGCATTGCAAGAAACTCAGGGCTCAAACACCCACTGGGAATCCACTGAAAACCATTAACTCAGAGTGTGTCCTTTATTTGACAAAAGAAAAAAATTGTAAAGCATATCTTTATTTCTATGCCTTATCTCATTTCCCTGTTATCTTCCCTTTCTTCTCAAATCTCTGTCTCTCTTTCATATACACATGCATGTATACAGGAGCACACTCACAGGCACACACGTTTCTGCTTGCTTTCTTCTTATCTATGCTGTGTATATTCTCTTGTTTCTCTTACATCTCATACTTTACATCTGCCTGCCCGTCTTCAAGAGTACTACTGCCTTGATAGCTAAATCATCTTCCAGGTAGACAGACAATTACATCTCTACATTCATGCAGACTCAGAAGTGGATACAAGGAAGATGATTAAAATCTCTGTGACCATGCTAAGCGTTTAGAGCAGGACTTCATCTTGGGTCAGATTCTTTGAATTTAGGACTCTGGTACAATTAGTACCATTATTTGGCATCATGGTATATATTTCTTTGTTTAAACCAATATGGATTTTTTTCTTCTTACCTAACAAAATTCAGGAGAAGCATTTCCTTTCTCCTCCATAAAATGCAAATTCCATGTATTTGAGTCCTTATAGCTCTGTGCAGCAGGTGTTACAGAAATTATGCTACACAAGGAGAGACACACACGTGACAGGGACATAGGGACTGTATTATGGTCTGGAATGCAATTCACAGGGCCAGCAGAAGCTCAAACTCATCCCTGAGAACCAAGCTGGCATTCTAGCACATCATCTGGTCTTCATGGTGACAGAGAGACAATACCAAGATTAGGCATCCAATATAAAAATTAGAATGGCCTGCAAATTTATTTGCACCCCAAAGGGAGTAGCAGTGAATGCTAGACTGCAGACATGGAGTATTAGAATCTCTCATAATGCCAGCTCCAAATATTGTGCTCAGTCATTGTGATTTAATCAATGATCTGTTCATTTTTGGTCCCTATACGGTCCCTAGCCTCTCCAAGAATGTATAGTTGATGTGCTACTAGAATCTAATAAATGTCACTTGATTTCTCAAAAGCTCCCAGCTACCAATCTCAATAATTTAGAGTTTGTTCCCTTGTCTTTCCCTTCCACCTTCCCCCTTCCCTTCTCCCTTCTCTTTCCTTTCTCCCTCTTAGAAAACTCCTACCTTTTTGTTTTTTCCCTTGGGACTAAAGACAGCTGTTTCCTTCTCTGCCCAGCACCAGCCCCTGTTACTTGTCATCTGCCACCTACCTTTTGGGTATTCTCAGAGAATACCCAAAACTGGGGCTTCCTACCTGAAGTGTGCTGAAAAACAACCCCCCTTCTCTTGACCATGGGAAAACATCAACACAGCTTGCATTTCAGCAATGTGAGCATACTCTTCTTTGGGGTTAGCCAGCACCATCTTCCTCAATAAAACCTGCTCACGTTATTCCATTCTTTTCCCCTAAGGCTAGGCTAGAGACAAAGTATACTAAATTGGATTATTTTTTAAAATAATCTCAACCTATTACTGTTAGTATCAGTACTGGATTCATTTGTAGTGCTGTACAATCTCATTAATTCCCCTGATCGGTATTTGGACCACCATTTGGTTAACAAATCCTTTATAGGCAAGAATAGGAATGCTTATTTCCTTATTCAGATACTTTCTCCTGAGATCCTAGCATGCGTCCCCTCAGCGGCTGACAGTGTCCCTGATAACCCTCGCTGAAAGCAAGAGAAGAGACTGAGAGTCCAGAGGCAATGTTCTCATGCCTTCTCAGCTTCTGTTGTTGTGTTGCTGACACCACCCACGAGTCATTCACAGCTGAGCAGAATGCCAAACCTTCTGTTCCCACCACGTTTCTAACACCTTTTGCAATCCACAGTTGTTATCAAAAGGCATTTGCAGCTGTGAAGCCAGGAGGGTGGGGAGAGGAAGTTAATTAATAAGTAAGTCTTTCCCGTTGTAGGACGCCCAGCTCAGCACAGCTTGAAATCCTACCAGGACCCATCTCCAGGCAAGGCAACCGAATTAGGTTTCTTTGTCTTCCCTGCCCTCCTGTGGGAGGACACACTTGCCACTGTCAGTCTAGCAGCAAATCCATAGCCACAGCGATGCTCTGCATGTAAAACAGGTAGTGGCTAAGTGGGAAGAGCTTTGATTGAGACACCACAGCAACAAGATTTCAACAGTTAGAGCTTGTGGGGCACACCATGGATGGTGAGGAATTGGAGCAGGCCTTCAGCTCCAGCAAGGGCGGAAGCGGATCCCTCAGCTTTAATCCCAGGACCCACTGTGTTTTCACACTTTACTCCTTCTGATTTTTGAGCATTTGAATGGGGAGAGGACATTGACCAGGAAGGACCCAATCAAATAAATCAATTCTCCATAGGAAAGTAATAAAAAGTAAGTGACAAAACATAAAAATGGTTGCCTCATTTCTGAAGATCTGGTTGAGGAAATTTCTGGTAGAGAACAAGGTTAATATCTAAGTTAGAGTATAAAGAGAAAAATTAAGTGACCAAAAGCAGCAATGCTTACTGGATACAGCTAGCTAGACAGCGGCTATATACTTGTTTATTGACTTTTTCTTCCCTGTCCCCTATACCAGGCATTGCAGTGAGAGCAAATTGAAGACTTGTCCTTGAGAGACCAAAGGTTAGTGAAGAAGTCGTTATCATGGGGTAGGATACAGGGTGCTTCTGTAGACTATACAGGATGTCCTGAGAAACAATTAGAGTAGACAGTAGAAGGGAAAATTAGGGACATTTTCGAGAAAGGAGAGATTCTTACATGATTAGAATATCAGCTTACTATGGAAGTGACAAAGGAGAGAAGCAACACCTAATAAGAAAATAATTACAAGTTGTGCCAAGGAACTTAAACTCTCTCTTGAGGCTCAAAGCAGGAGCCTTTGCAGCGCTAAAGGGAGAGAGGCTTGGATGGATTTACAGTGTGGAAAGATCAGCCTCACATGGATAAATGTGGAGGGTGCAACCTGGGTGAATGAATACAGAGGTAGGGAGGCTGCAGGACCTACCTAGAGACCACTCCACACTTTCAAGTAACAGTAGATAAGGTGCTAATCTGGTAAAATAGTAATACATGTACCCATAATGGCCATTTAGACATACTTAGATTCTTAGGCCTGGTTTCCTTTATTTAGAGTCAGAAACACTGAATGCTACTCATGGTGATAATTTTAACATAATAATATTTATCCATATATTCAATGATGAATGCATTTGGAAGTCTAACTAATATGAAGTGTCTTTTCTGATACCAGCAAGATGGGGTATCCAGACCACCTTTGCTTGCCAAATCTACCCTGTTACTGTTCGTCTGAAATGGAGGCTGGTAAGGATAGGCACTTCCACTTTGGGTCTGCTGAATACATTCCTATTAAGATTCAAATCAACATAAGGATCATTCCTTAAGCTTCTTCTCATTCAATCTCCACACTGACTCCCTCGTCCACCCACCGAAGACTGTGACTTGACGTAAAACTAGAAACACTAATCACAGATGACCTGGTTTGTTGGGAGTTAGAGAGATGGGGCAGGGCTTGCAGAAGTTCCTGAATTCACAACAGCAGTCAAACAGACCTGCAGGAGAGCTCTACTGTCCAGCCCTCTTCCTTACTTGCCATGAACAGTGACTGTCATTCAGAAGATAGACCAATCAGAGAATCGGGGAAACTACAGTTCTAGCAGAAACAGGCTCCCAGGGATGTGGACCAAGCTGAGACCTAGTCCTAGCCTGCATTCTTGTTTGCAAAGGCAAAGAAACTCCTGGTATAGTGGGAATTAAGCCAGTAGTATGTATGAAGTGTCCTCAAGAGTCTGGCCCCCAACCAGTCTTGCTTCGGTCCCCCAGGGATCCTTGATGACCTGAGACTTATTTGGCTCCTACAGTGAGGACAAGAGCACTGCAGGCATCGAGAGGCTACAGAATGGGGCTGCTGGTGGCCATTAAAACTCTCAAGATGACCTTACAATAAAGATTACTCAGACCAAAATTTTGAAATTTCTAAGCATGAGAAGCTCCTAAGCCTAGACCAATTAATAGTTCTTTTAGTGCCTCGTGTTCACCATCCTTGAACTACTCCTCCAGGAATACAGATTAAAAAGAATATTCCCAACAGAGACATGCGCCTCGTGGGACAGCTTCCAGCTGCTGACTTGGGAGATTTGCCTCTGATGATTCCTCCAGCTGTGTTACCCATCATCCACAGAACAACTAGTTTACGAGACACTCATTCATTCAGAATTTAAGCTACTTGTTTTCATAGTTAATGCATTTTTGAATGAATTTTATTTTCCACAGAATAAGGCTAGAACCCCTGACATCTTCCTAGGGTTCCCTCTTGTCCACACTACAAGACTTTTGCTCACCTCCAGCCACAACCCATACATTTTTGTCTTTCATCTTCTTCACCATCTCATCCCCTGCTGGCTCAAGGATGACTATTTGCTCTTTAGGTGTGTGCTCTCTGCAAATATTGCCAAGAATTGTTAGGGATCCCCTGCCCCATATTTATAGGCCATTTTATGTAGTGGGATATTGTGATTAAGAACTGTCTTGACAGATTCTGTGTGAGCCCCTCCCTGATCTCCTCTATATATTCAGGCTTATACTGGAAAGCTGTATCTGGTCTGAGCCATCCTCCAACCGACGCTTCCTTCTTGTCAAAACAAAGCACACATGTCCTAGTGAAGACAGGGAACAGTAACCATCTCTTTACTTCATTCACACACATGCACAGAGAGAGAAAAAGAGACAGACAGACAGACTGACAATGCACAAACACACCCAGAGAAACAGAGAGACAGACAGACAATACACAAACACGCACGCAGAGACAGACAGACAGACAGACTGACAATGCACAAACACACCCAGAGAAACAGAGAGACAGACAGACAATACACAAACACACATACACAGATAAGTAGAGAGACAGACGGATAATACACAAACACACACACACACAGACACATCCAGAGAGACAGGCAGACAAACATACAATATGCAAGCACATACATACCTACATACACAGAGACAAACAATAAACAAGCACACACACACTCCCCACACACACACACAGACAGACAGAAAATATACAAACACACATAGAGTACTCAAACACATACATTATCCATACAGACTTTCTTATGGATTCATTCATATACAAAATGAAAAATCAAGCAGTGGAAGGTTGCTCCAAAGCAATGCCCACACTATGGACCGTCTGGTTTCCAGCCATAGGAAACCCTGGGCCTGACTATTTGCTGTATGCTGCCTATAGATGAAAGATGGACACTTAAAAGCTCATTTCTACTCCTTCCAGGGTACTGGCCACTTGGTATCTACAGTACACTATAGATAATTGGTTTCTATAACTACAGCTCCAGTGTAGTTCTGAGCAGCCTCATATTCACCCTTTCTAATCTATCCTTCAAATAAAGCTAGCGTGAAGATGAACACTCCTCAAGTCTCCCATTCCTGTGTCCCAATGCTGGCTCTGGCAACTGTGACAATGCCAGACAATTTCAGGAAGAGGTTAAAGGACAAGCCCATCAAGTGTCCACCCATGGAGGATTGTTTCTAGGATACCCTCCCCCCATAGATGCCAAAATCTGTAATGCTCAAATCTCTGATATGAAATGGAACAGTATTTGCATACTGTGGGGGCTTATACACACTTCCCATATACTTTGAATCATCTTTATATTCCTTATTCTACCTAACACAATGTAAATTATATGTAAATAGTTGTTATGCTGCATTGTTTAGGAAATGATGGAAAGAGGAAAAAAATCCTGTGCAATTCTCTTCAAATATTTCCAATCTTCAGTTGATTAAATCCACTCGTGTGAAATCGGCAGCTTCAGAGCGCAGCCTCTAAACAAAAAAAAACAGAAAATGGAGCCAAGTTTTAGACCTCAAAACCCACTCCACATGATGTGCTTTCTTCAGCAAGCTCCACCTCCGGAAGGTTCTACAAGGCCCAAGCAGCACTACCAGCTGGTGACAAGTGTTTAAATACAGGAGCCTATATACAGGAGGACATTTCATTTCTAAACCCCAACAGGATGCAGCATCCCCGTGCCCCCTGTGAAGCAGAGCAGAACAGACAGAGTTCACCTGGTGGACAACCACCCGCCTGGATCCATCCTTTCCCAAGGAAATCATGGTCCTGGCACATAACCTGATGTACTGAATGCCGAGGCCATGAAAGTGCCATGGGTCCAGAATAGCTAGATGTCAGCCTGGGGACTCGGGCAGAGATTTTTAGAAAAATTGATGTTCAAGCAGAGAGGTTTAAGGTTGAGTTGAAATTGTATCGGTGACTAGGGACTTGAACACAGAACTGTCACTGAGAATTACTGTGGCACAGATCACTTTGGACTTCACGAAAGTATGTGACCTTGAACCTGCATATGTGAGAGGACCTGGAGTATGTTCAGTTCAAAAATAAAAGGACCAGGAACACATTTCAGGGAGCAGCTCTGGCTATCCCTGTGGGTAGGACAGGGGAGGGGAGGGCAGCCATAGGGAGAGGAGTGAATCAACTCTCTACTTCTGTATGACATTTCAATGTTTCCAAGGTTTATTGGCAACTCATCAGGCTAGTGTCTGAGAATTGAAGTCCATTGATTGAGGTGTGTATTGTGTATGCCTGTTTACAAGTCCCTCTGAATTCTTGTTCAAGCTTGCTATCTAATCAAGTTACTACAGATGCTAATCATTTTGAGCTAGTTCCACCCACCAGGCTGCGTATGGTTTCGGGAGCACTAAGCAATTAGGAGCAGGAGGAGAACCATATTTCATGAGATCACGTCCCCATGCCCATGGCTCTTGCTAGTTCACAGAGGGGAAGTGGGGAAGTCACAGTCAATACTCCAAATAGGTAACTACAGAAAAAAATGCATGTTTAGAAAAACAAATGCAAGATCTAGGGAAGGCATGCCAATGCTTATAGAACAATGTAGGAGACAGGTGGTGGAAATGGGAGAAGGGGCTTGAATCGAGATTCAAGAATATGTAAGATCCTCAAATAATTAAAAATAGAACTACCATATGATCCAGTAATCCCACTTCTGGCTATATATCCAAAGAAATTTAAATCAAAGTCTGCAAGAGCTATCCACACTACCATGCTTATCTCAGCATTATTCATAGTATCCAAGATATAGAAGCAGTCTGTGTGTCCACAGACAGACAAATGGACACAGAAAAATAAGGTAGATATACACATCCCAGGACATTCTTTGGCCTCCCTAAAAGCAGGAAATTTTTACAGTATTTGACAACATGAAGGAACCTAGAGGAGATTATGTTAATTGGAATAAGTCACAGAGAGGACAAATACTGTGTGCTCTCAGTTATCTAAAGTGAGGTACCAAAAGAAGTCAAATTCACAGAGTCAGAGTGGAGGAGTAGTTGCCATGGTTACCAAAAAAGCCTAAGAGGGCTTCTGCTCAGTATGCATACAGCTGTAGTCATTCACTGTGGAAAAACTTCTAGAGGCTCACTGAACGACACTATGCTTAGCAAAGTTACTGTATAATAGAATGAAGTTAACGATGATACACTGCACACCTAAACACTTGTTAAGGGAGGGGCCCTCATCTTTTGACCACAATACAAATTTCAAAACAAAAGAAATGTTGCAGACAACTGGTAACCATGGGTCTAATCGTTCTTAATAAAGTTGCTGAAATCGAAAAAACAGCTCAGAGCGGCTGCCCAATGAGCGATGGAGGGGATAAAGGGGAAAAGTCTCTAGGCTTCCAGACCTGGAAAATAGCACTGGCAGGCATAGGAGCTAGAAATTTCATCGAGAGCAGGAATTGGGAGTGGGTGTAGAGATGACAAGATCATCTGAGGACAGAGGAGTGTGTGATGCTCAGGAGTCGTCTGCCAACGTCCTTCCCCAGAGGCTGAGCTGCTTCTCAAGGTGTGACCTTGTGACCTCTGTTCAGGGCTGGCAGTTCCGGTACTGGCATTCCATGGGAGGCCAAGTTCCTGGCCTCAGCAGCATTCCAAACTACGCTGTTCATTTTTCTGCTGCTTTGTGTCTCCACTCCAATGTCTTCTGGGAAGGTGTATGTATTCTTCCCATTGACTCAGTTGTACCATCAAGTGTTTCATGGACACACAAAGGCATAGCCTCTATATATGAAATGCTATTCTCCTTTATCCTGCAGGATGGATCTCAACAGATGAAGCATTTATCTAATTATTATTTATCAATGAAAAAAATTGGGAGTCAGATATCGGGGTAAGAATCTGAAGATCAGAGAAGCAGGGAAACAGCCACTTCCTTCCTCTTCCATTCCTTTCTCCAAAAGGGCTGAGATCCCGTCTCAACCCCACCTTACTTCTTCCTATCTCCTATCTGTCCACAACCCCCAAACCTCTATGGTTAATTTTGGTCAACCAGTGGCTAACCCTGCCCTCTGACTCAAAGCAAGCTTTATTTTCAGAATGAAATCAGAAGACCATACAACAAACAGAACTGTTCTGTCCTCTTGATACTAAACGAGACACCCTAGAATAGACTAGGAGTGAACAAGATGTCAGTACTGCTGATGTCCACATGGACTTGTCCTAAACAAATGTCAGACTTTCTGAGAACTTAGTCCTTTATTTGTAGATGAGAATGAGAATGCACTTGTTGGCTGGCTTCAATGTCAATGGTCCAGTGGAGTGACACTTGGAAAAGGATACTTCATAGGGAATGGATGCTGTTTTATAGGGGATGGATGCTGTTCTATAGGGGATGGATGCTGTTCTACAGGGGATGGATGCTGTTCTGTAGGGGATGGGTGCTGTTCTATAGGGGATGGATGCTGTTTTATGGGGGATGGATGCTCTTCTATGGGGGATGGATGTTCTACAGGGTATGGATGCTCTTCTACAGGGGATGGATGCTTTTCTATAGGGGATGGATGCTGTTCTATAGGGGATGGATGCTGTTCTACAGGGGATGGATGCAGTTCTGTAGGGGATGGGTGCTGTTCTATAGGGGATGGATGCTGTTCTATAGGGGATGGATGCTGTTCTACAGGGGACGGGTGCTATTCTGTAGGGGATGGGTGCTGAAGATATCCCCTACCTACGACAACTATAGGGGATGGATGCTGTTCTACAGGGGACGGGTGCTATTCTGTAGGGGATGGGTGCTGTTCTATAGGGGATGGATGCTGTTTTATGGGGGATGGATGCTCTTCTATAGGGGATGATGTTGTTCTACAGGGGATGGATGCTGTTTTATAGGGGATGGATGCTCTTCTACAGGGGATGGATGCTCTTCTACAGGGGATGGATGCTGTTCTATAGGGGATGGGTGCTCTTCTATAGGGGATGGATGTTGTTCTATAGGGGATGGGTGCTGTTCTACTGTGGCTTAGTTGGTGCCCTCACACTGCAGCTCTGGGTCTGAGTCTTGAGCCTCCCCTTTCTTTCTCTTAACAATCTCTACTCTACAACTCTGTGCTTCGCAAAGAAGTTGCTCCAGGAAAGGGGAGTGTGGGAGGTGCTTGGTGCTATGGAAATGGGGATCCAAGAAACAGGATCAGGATGCAGCCTGTAGGAATGAGTGTATTCCATGCCTGGCCATGTCTAGAATTCTGGCTTAGCAGTTTTAGCCTTCAGAAGCCTCAGGCTCTAGACCGAGACCAGCACAGAATACACTGGAGTTCCTTCCTTCCTTCCTTCCTTCCTTCGAAGGAAGGAAGGAAGGAAGGCTCCCTCCCTCCCTCCCTCCCTCCCTCCTTCCTCCCTTCCTCCCTCCTTCCCCCTCTCTCCTTTCCTTTATTCCTTCCTCCTTGTTGTTTTCATTTCTACTCTTAGCAATATGGTAGAAATGGCACCTGCTTATCCTCACTAGAAGCCCAACAAAATACAGCTTTCATCACTTGATAGTGTACATGTGCAGCTCATGCAGAGGCACAAAAATCAATGTGCATTGATTCCTAAGCTAGGAATTCATAAACTTCTTTAAGGTCATGGATTGATTTTTTTTTTAACTGAAAGTAAAAAAAAAAGTGAAAGACTCTAGCCCTTTGCCTTCACTTCTGCAGCCTTTCTCCTCTTCTGCAGGGATGCAAGCTCTGCCTCACCTGCCTCTCTGTTCTCAGCACTGCCAAGAAGAAGGGAGAGAGGAAGAGAGAGAGAGAGAGAGAGAGAGACTGAGACTCAAGCTACATCAAAGCATCCACACACTGCCTTAATCCACTGGATTAATCAGATAATGGAACGAATGGATTTGAAGACTGACACTAGAGCATCAAGCATGGTGACTGGAACAGACTTACCAGTTCCTGCCAGATCAAATTAGGGGAGCGAGTGGTTTAATTTCAAAGCAAAACCCAAGATCCAATGGATGCCTCATCCCAGCACCCATTGCAAATGGTGCCATCTGGTATTGTGAGAGTGCTTAGGACTTTGAATACAGCTGCCTGGACAGGAGAGCCTCCTAGTGCCTGGATCTGACCTGGGACATCCCGGTTATCCGAGGAGCCTCCTGCCTAGTAGGATGTAGCTTTATTCCTCTGCAAAGTTTCGAAGCACCTCCCTCATGAGAATAGCTACGACCACAGAAGGAATAGATGTGTTTTTAGACTGCCAAGCATCTGATGCGTACTAGATAATTACTACTCCGGGGTTCTAAATCTTCCCTCCTTATATTTAGAAAAAAAAAAGCTTTAAGGAAATCTATGAATGGCACGGCTGATGGGCCATCCTCTCCACTCCTTCCTTCCGTCTTTCCTTTTTTAAAACTGCTCTCAGTTGTGAGGATAATCCGCATGCATCACCCTCTTAGTTGACTGTCAAATGTGGAACATGTCGCCATAATCTGAAGGTGCCGTGGGCCACAGCCGACCTCTAGTGCTTATTGTCAGGCTTCAGGCGCACCAGAAGCCGTCTGGGTCCTCCCTCTGCCTTGGCAACCGCCATTCTGCTCTTTGCTCCTGTGTGTACGACGCTTTCAGATACTCCCCATTTAAGTAGAGTCATAGCCGTACTGTGGTCCTGGAAGCTCTTTCCTGAGGGTTTCTCCTACAAGAGTTGAAATAAGGACCTCCAGGGGCAAGTAATGGTGTCCTCAACGAACACGACACAGAAGCAAAGTAGCCTGGATGGGTGAGTGGATAAAGAAACTGCAGTGCCTGCACACAATGGGATATTTTTCAGTCTTAAAAGGAGGTAAATGCCACCACCTGTGACTACAGAGACGCACCTTAGGCTAAGTTTAAATAAGCAAACACAGAAGGGTATGGGGGGAGTGGAGGTTGGGAGGTTTCTTTTAGTTAATACTGTGGTAGAAGCTGTCAAGCTGACTCCATAGTCAAACACCACAGAAGTCACATCCCAGTTTTACCTCTTCTTACCTGTCACCTGGCAACCTCTCTTTCTGGAGGCCTGAGCTTCACCATTCATAAACTGAGGAAACCACGCCCACCCGTGAAGCTGCCAGGATACTAGGCCAGACAACCTAGGAGCAAGCCTAGCTTAAGCGACACCCCGCTGATGCCCTGATCACCACAGCTTCTCAGAAGATCAGATCAGCCAGCTGGAGCGCTCCTGTGGAACCCAACAGAGAGCCAAGCCTTATTCAGGCCAGCCGCCAAGGCCTCGGATTTCCACTCACTGGAGGCCCTGCCCAGGCAGCTCTCTTTGGCACCACCAGCTTGCAATTGGTCCTCCTGGCTTTCCAGTGAGCCAGGAGCAGCAGAGTCTCTGGTCTAGGCTAAGGATCACATGACGTTGCTGGTGTCAGGCTGCTCAATTAGCAGCAAATCGAGATATTCAGATGGTACCGGAAAGCATCAGCAAGCNCCACCTCACTAGCGAGGGCGGCAGATTGCTCCTGTACTAGCTACCAACTTCCTGTCAACCTCGCAGGCCTCTTTGTGGCGCGCCAGGCTCCTCTCTGGATCAGAGTTTTTCCCCTCTGGCTCTTATCCTGCGCGCTGTCAGCACCTGTCCCTGGGAGCAGCAGGGCTCAGCTGTGCCTGCCAACAGGTCCCCCTCATTAGTAGAGGCCCCCTGCTGGCAAGTTGAGGCAGTGCAAGCAAGAAGCCTGGGTTCTCAGAGCTGGCCTGAGCCAACCCGTCCCTCCACTGACCTGCTAGCATCTGGCACTTAAACACGGGTGAACAGGATAACTTTGACATCTAACTATGCAGCCCCAGCATCAATAGGTGATAATTAGTCTTGGGCATGATCTGAGGCCAGAGTCTTATTCTGATTAGGAATTTGGCAGAGAAAGTACCAGAGGTGACCTGAGGAAGGAACAAGCATATCCCCATCTCTACCTAGCAAATAGATAACCCTGAAATCACTTGATGTGATAAGCTTCTCAATTTCAGAGCACAGAACGGCGCGACCCTGACTGTTCCTTGCACAGACTATGAGCACCAGTCTCTGTCTTCTCTGTACAATTGCTGAATGTATTGTGGAAAGAGCAGAACATTGGGAAAGAGAGTGATGCTAAGTAGTCACTTGACTTAGTCCAGTGATACCCAGTCTGTGATAGACTCAAGGGTCCTATGTCAGGTACATGGGATGCAGGGGTCCAGCACACAAACCAGCCCCTAGGTGCAGCGGATGGAGGGGAGCAAGGTTCACACACAACCATGCGCGGAGGAACAGGGCAGGGTGGAGCACAATAATAAAGCACTTCTTTGTGAGTTCCTAGGTTCAATCTCCAATAACTCCCCAAAGAAAAGGACAACACGGCAGGATGCGAGTAGGAATGGCGGGTCGTTATCTGACTCTCAGGATAGGGGACCTCTGTGGAGGGTGAACACCCCCAGACAGAGGTCTCAGCTCAGTCAGAGTTTGGAGGAAACACGTTTAAAGCAAACTGGTGTTGTCTTCCAAGAGCAACATTGTCTTAGGGTTTCTATTGCTGTGAAGAGACACCATGACCTTGGTAACTCTTATAAAGGAAAAACATTTCATTGGGGTGGCTTACATTTTCAGAGGGTTTTCCATTGTCATATGGAGCGACATGGTGGCATGCAGGCAGACATGATGCTAGAGATGTAGTGAAGTGTCCTACATCTTAACTTGCAGGCAACAGGATGGGGCATTAGACATTGGCGTGGCTTGAACATATATGAGCCCTCAAAGCCCATCCTCCAATAAGGCCATACCTACTCCAATAAAGCCACACCTTCTAATAGTGCTGCTCACTTTGGGGACCATTTTCTTTCAAACCACCACACATGTCCTTCAGAAATACCCACATCTCGGGAGTCCTCAGGAAGCCCAATCAGGAGTGTAAAGAAATACACACCTATGAATGATTGGGCGGGTGGGGCCACCAAGTGCACAATCAGGAATGTGACGAAATACACACCTATGTGAGACTGGGCAGGTGGGGACACCGAGTGCACAATCAGGAATGTGACGAAATACATATCTATATGAGACTGGGCGGGTGGGGCCACACCGAGTGCTTCTTGCAGAATCAAAGCACAACAATGCAGCTAGGCCATTCTCCTTTTCTCACCCCATCTTTCTCTTCTCAGAGAGACCTCACAGCATTCAGAAACACCTAGCACCCAGCACCCACCCTGAGGATGCATGTCTCCCTCCTCCCATGGATCTGACACCAAGACAAGAGGAGCTCTGCCCTTCTTTAGTCTCTGGAGTGGAGACTTCCACGATAAAACCCTGCAGGGATCAGCTACCCAAAGCTCTCTGTGAAATCCCAAGGCCTCCCTCCTCCCTCCTATTCAACATCCATCACAGAGCTGGCTGGGTCTGCTTCCTGAAGCACGTGTCTCCATGTAGTTCTAACAAAGGACTACGGAGACTCCTCAAAGGGCAGTTGGAGTTCATGGTCAGCCTAAGAAGTGTGGACCCACCTCAGTGGCTACACCTCAACATACCTGGAAAACCATGTAGTGGGGTGCATCCCTTCTTTACTTTGAGCCAGAACATCTGGAGACGCCAGCCTTGGTTGGGGGTGGAGTCTGAGTGGCATCACCATCGTGGGAGGAGCCTGGCAGTGTCAAGGTTCTTTTTTTTAAATGGTTTTTCAAGACCCGGTTTCTCTGTGTAACAGCTCTGGCTGTCCTGGAACTTGCTTTGTAGACCAGGCTGCCCTTGAACTCACAGAGATCCACTTGCCTCTGCCTCCCAAGTACTGGAATTACAGGTGTGTGCAACCTCCAACTAGCTTCGAGATTCTAACTGTACTGCTTTTAAAGAAGCCCTGCATATGAGCTTCACTTTGATAGCACTAATAGGAATGGGTGCTAAGTGCCTTAGAATGGGACAAACCAGAATTTTTAAAAAAAATAAAACAAACAAAAAGTTGTAGATCCTCAAAATTCTCATAACTATTTAGAAATTGTCACCAGAAAAAAATGCACATAAACAAGAAAATTGTATAATAGCAGGTGATTTCCAGTCCCCCAAAGGCAGATGCCCTCAAGCATCCCCCAGATGGGGTTGAATACTGAAGGAGAAAGTCATCTGGCTTGGCTTGGCCTGGACCTCCTGCGTGTGGCCGCTCTGGTGTCTTCTCTTGCTGTGTGGCCTGGGGTGGCTCCCTGTCATCCTGAGGGAAACTAGGAGTGGAAGCCCAGGGCGTTGCAAGCCACATTGTATTTGCTGGAGGTGTCAGGTGAGGAGAAGTATGGAGGAGAAAAGTCGTCTCCCCACAGCTGACTGGACTTCCTGCTCTCCTCACTCCCGCTCTGGCTACTGGATTTTCTCCAAAGGCAGCAGCAGGCACCAATGGCTAATTGCTCCAAAATAGCTAGTCTCCATTTCAGGGTGCTGCTTGCGTTTGCTTTAGTAGCTGGCAAATGAATCCTCCTAGGGATTATAATAACCCCATCCTGGCTGTGTTCCCTGGAATCTTGGCCTTTTTCCCGGGCACTTGTCCCAAAAGGGTTGGAAATCTCTGAGTATTTATCCCCTTGAAGATTCCCCGTGCTGGCCTGGCTCCTGGCCATTTTGCATACAGAAGGCCAGCTTCCTCCCCTTCTTCCATGGAGCAGACCCTGCCCTTGTTCTCCCCATCACCCGCCCATCACCCCAGCATTCTGCACTGCGCCTGAATCCTCTTTCCCGGAGGCTGCTCTCTTCCCACCAGGGCTGCCAGTCTGCTCATCCAAGACTGCTGCTCTGTCTTTGCTCCTGACCGTCCTCTCTGTCAGTGATGTTTTCTTCCT
>LOEQ01003508.1:200384-210484 GCA_001685075.1 Bramus lutescens
TGGCTATGACAAACAATGCTGCTATGAAAATAGTGGAGCACATGTCCTTATAGCACAATTGAGCATCCAAAAGTGTTATTTCTGGGTCTTGAGGAAGGTTGTTGGCTAATTTTCTGAGAAATCGCCATACTGATATCCAAAGGGACTATACCAGCTTGCATTCCCACCAGCAATGCAGGAGTGTTCCCTTTACCCCACAACATCTCCAGCATAAGTTGTCATCAGTGTTTTTGATCTTGGCCATTCTTACAGGTGTACGATGGAATTTCAGAGTTGTTTTGATTTGCATGTCTCTGATGGCTAAGGATGTTGAACAGTTCCTTTAGTGTCTTTCAGCCATTTTAGATTCCTCTGTTCAGAGTTCTCTGTTTAGGTTTGTACTCTATTTTTTTTATTGGATTGCTTGTTCTTTTGATAACCAATCTCTTGAGTTCTTAGCATATTTTAGAGATCAGACCTCAGTCTGATGTGGGGTTGGTGAAGCTCTTTTCCCATTCTGTAGGCTGTTATTTTGTCTTGTTGACCATGTTCTTTGCTTTACAGAAGCTTTTCAGTTTCAGGAGGTCCCATTTATTAATTGTTTCTCTCAGTGTCTGTGCTGCTGGGGTTATATTTATAAAGTGATCTCCTGGGCCAATGAGTTCAAGTGTACTTCCCACTTTCTCTTCTATGAGGTTCACAGACCTAGTTCCTGGCTCAGATCTAGTTCCTCTGGAGGTCCCAGACCCGCAGGGGTCCTGGCTCAGGTCTACTCCCTCAAAGGTCCCAGAATCACCTGCCAACGACAGCAGTCTCTGGCTCTGGCCCATTTGCTCAGCAGTTGCTCCCCTGCACCTGCTCCTGTGGAGTTTGCTGTCTCAGGTCACTGTAATATGCCAATCTTCATATGTCTGAGATGCCCTATTTCTCACATGCTTTGAGGCTGTACTGGTTTTCACTTTAAATAACAATCATAAAAGCTATGAGTGTTAAACAGATGTGTTTAAGGTGGCTACGCATGTCATGAGCCAGGTGTTCTGGGAGCACATATTCAAACAAATATACGTGGAAGGTGGAAGACAATAAAGAAAGCTTGCATGCATTTGCAAGTGCTAATGTGAGAGATGATGGAGAACCTTGGGAGTTTTATTGAGAAATATAACTTTGATCCAAGATAATAGGTATCCCCTGAAACTTTAAAAATGAGCAATCAGCATGTTCCTCTGAGCAGAAGGAGGAGACAGGGACTGAGGTTGATGTAGAAGACAGAGGTAAGGCAGTTAGGACCAGGACTTTGGCAGATTGCATGGGAGTGAGGAATGAAAGAGACACGGGAGGCTCTGGAGATGTGTGTCCTGGAACACTGGTTTGACTCTGCGAGCTCGTGCTGGTACAGAATGAATGCTTTCACACTTGCCATGTGTCCCTTGCCCATATGTCCCCTTACCCTTACCCCCTCTAGAGAGTATGATCTCCTCCCAGAGACCTGATCTTGAATTCCAGAGCTCCAGGACCATTAATAAATAAATTATCCTAACATGAGGGCCTGCTTGTTGGGGTTTCTGTCCTGTCCAGTGCCCACAGCTGGCAATTCCCAAAGAAAATCACACAGAAGTCTCCATAAGCTATAAACTGAATGGCCCATTAGCTCAGGCTTCGTATTAGCTCTTATAACATATATTAGCCCATTATTATATGTTAGCCACATGGCTTGGTACCTTTTTCAGCAGGGTAGGTCACATCTTGCTNGCCCATTAGCTCAGGCTTCGTATTAGCTCTTATAACATATATTAGCCCATTATTATATGTTAGCCACATGGCTTGGTACCTTTTTCAGCAGGGTAGGTCACATCTTGCTTCTTCTGTGATCTGGGCGGGACTGGGGAGGAATGGGGCTTCCTCCTTCCCAGCATTCTCCTGTTCTCATTGCCCCACCTTTAGTTCCTGTCTGGTTGTCCCACCTATACTTCCTACCTGGCCAATCAGCATTTACTTAAAACATGATTGACAGAATACAGACAATTCTCCCGCACCAAATTATTTTCTTTATTAATTACCCAATCCTGGGTATTCTCACAACAGAAAACGCAGCAGAGTCAGTTTCAAATAGTCTTCCTGCTACCTATCTGGTTCTCAGAGCTTTCATCTCTCCATCTGTAAAGGGCAAATCATCAATTTCAGAGGCCACAGCAAGGATTAACTAAGATAATGCACTCCGATGCCCTTTGAGAACTCTCAAGCACAATGCAAATTAAGGAACAATTATTATTAAGTATCTCATGCAGTATCTGACACACTAATACCGAATTAATAAAGTAATAAAAGAACAATATTTGGTGAGTTCATGAATGTGAAAAATAAAGGATAAATAAAAGTTACTAGAGATCTAAAAAAAAATTCTAAGTTGTGCTGTTTAATGGGGTACTGGGTCAGGGATCCCCTGAAGGACATTCAAGGTTCAGATATAATAAATCTTCCTCCCACTTTGCACATATGGGGGTCAGAGGACAACAATTTTTAACATTTGCTTCTCTCTCTGTCATGTTGGTCTCAGGAATCAAACTAAGGGACTTGGACAGGCTTGGCCTGTAAGTCATCTTATTGGTCCAAAGTTAGTAAATCAAATGAGACTTGATCCCCGAGTCCAGTGGCAGGACACTTCATTACTTGTTTATAAAAACAATAGGATTCATTTGAAATGTATCATTTCATTCTCTCCTGCATGACTTCTGGCAATGTTCTACTGAGCCCTGTCCTGCTATCTACATGGTGGAGGATCAACAGGAGCCACCTCAAAGAGGTGCCACAAATCATAAAGCTTATCAAGCTCCTTGGGTAGTGCTTGGCTTCTCCTAGGTTCTCCTTCTCCCTCTCCTTCCCTTCAAAGTTATGGTAATCATTATACAAACATTCAGCACTGTGTCCAGTGCCAAATACAGAGAATATTAAAGCTCAAATAATCCCAAGAAGCTTTGGGTCCAAATCTTCCCATTTCTAGCACACTATTTGACCATCACACAAATGAGGAAACCAAGACCCACGGAGGAGGCTGGTGACGAGCATCTTTCCTTACATGAACAGCTGTGATACTCTTATCATCATGGTTCTCCCAGAGACCCTGCAGGGACAAAAATCTCCAGGAAACTAAAAAGAAAACACAGCCATTGTATCCACTGCCCTACGGGGGATTGCTCTCTAGATGAGGCCCCTTTTTTTTCCATCAAAGGAGAAGTATTTTCCTTCTGAGCTGGACTATTAATTAAACTTCAGTGATGCTAATTTTACTGCCAACTTAGGAGTTTCTTATTACATTTATTTTCCAGGTAATTGCTGCTTGTACAGGAGTTCAAATAGATGTCTTTTTAGATGGTGCAATAGATGAGAATTATAATCGTTACATTCCTCACCCTTCATTTTGTTCTCTCTAATTCTAAAGCGGGCTTCCTTAAATTATACTGAGAACTTTCTCTGCCCACTTCTTTCTTTCCTCTTTCCTTCCCCCTCCCTCCTTTTCTCTTTCTCCCTCCTTTTCACCCTGTCTAGCGCTTCCTTTTATTTTTCTTTCCCTAATGTCAGAATTCATTGAGGCATGAAATATCAAAATAGTTTGTTTTGTTCACAATTTTACCATACCACTTCCCTTCAGCGGAAAAAACCAAAATAAGCCTTTCCTTATGTATGGAAATGTATACAAATGCACATTTTCTTAGATCGTCTGTGTTTCTATCCTGTTGTATCCCCAAATTACAGATGAATACACAGATACTTCGAATCACAATCCCACCGATATTACAGGGCCAGCCAGTAAGGGGCAGGCTCCCGGTTCTCCTTCCTCGTGGCTCAGGAAGTGAAGTAACCAGGGAGAGGTTGTATGCCCAACCTCCTGGGCCAGAAGGAATCAAACTTTCCAGAACAATCGCAATGCACTGTGTGCCTAAAGAGAGTAGGAGCCAGAGCATGGGGAGGCAGCTTCACCAGCTGGGAACAAAACATAAGAGATGGAGGGAATCCCTCCACCGTCAGGGCACTGTTTCTCCCTTCTCCTGATAGGACTTTCTCATTTCTTCCCTACAGCACCGAGTCCCACATTGTGACTTCTAACAGACTAGGGTCACACCTGCAGGCAATCAGGCAGTGTTCTGGGGCCCCAAGCGGCATCCTTCGGGGTCAGGGAGGCGTTTGGGAAGCGGTGAGACTTGATCTCCTGCAAAGTCAGCTTTAAGGATGTTGGCGCCTATGCTCAGGAAGAGGCTTGGATCTTTGAACTTGAGCAACAATTAATCCTGCACGCCCGGAGAAGGTGACGTTTGACAGGGAAGGCATACATTAATTTTAAAATTTCAGTGGTAGCTGCCATCTATTGTATCCTTATTGTGTGCCAGGCATAATACTAAGCACTTTACATGGTTGATCTCCATTGTCTCAACAATCTTGTAAGATGGGAACTGTGATTATAATTAGCTCTGCTTTACAGGGGAAAGAAAGAAAGAAACCTAAGTGAGAAGTCGTGGGTCCAAACTTCATGAAGCTAGGATTTAAACCTGGTCTCTCTGGCTCCCCCAGAGTGGGTCAGTAATGTTCCCAGCTAGAAGTCTTCCTTAGTTTAAGTCTTTACAGTGCTGTAGAGTAGGATTATAAAACTAGGAAGAATGAAGTTGTATCTACAGTGATGTCATCCAAAGCAAGGTTTCCTCCTCAAGAGAGGTATGGTCCATCTATCAGGAACCTCGAAAAAAATGTTAGCATGTCTATTTATGTTTAATGCCATTCTTTAAGAGTGTGTACAGGGGCGGTTCATAATGCAAATATTAGTAAGTTAACATGCTTGTCATTTACAGATGTACATGTGGGAAGCTTTCTCAAACTTAATCTTACAGGCAGGAATCAGGGCTATTCTACATCTTGAGATAAAGAATTGTCTGATGTGAGATTTGAGCAAGAAGATTAAGGCTTGCCTAATGTGATGCTCTGCTTCCCACAACCCTGGCTGTACGTTCTAGAGTTAGTATCAAGGATTCTTGCAAGCATTGCGAATATGCAGCTTTACAAGAAGCTTCCTTTGCTGCTATTTCATAGCCACAGACTCTTTCCTAAGACTTTGGTCTACACAAACCAGTTCTCTTCATCCCTCTGGCCCTGTCAACCGAGAACATATACAATGTAGTAGGCAGCAGCTTTGCCCCATATTGCTTCCTCCAATGGTCACACACAACCTCTGCAGTAGCTGAAGTGTGCGCTCTGGAGCCTGCAGCCTAGTGTTGGCCTCTTCAGTGCGCATCTCTTCTGACCTCAGCATCTTCCGCCAACTTCTCTTTTTGTGTTTATGGATTGCAAACATCTTTAGTCAATTGAACAGGGCTGAAGATCCTGCAGAAGAAGACTATTAGGCCCTGACAGGCAGCCGGTGAGATGACAATGAGAAGAGTTTCCCACACAAGCTGGAACCAAGAGTGACAGAATGAGGGGTGTCTTTGAGGTTGAAGGTAGTCCAGCAAAAGCACTCCAACTCTCTAGCTCCTGCGTGAGTGATCCTGTAGTCAGGAAGAAAATCCTCTTGACCATTACTCTTTAGTAGAATATACCCTGCTTCTAATCCTATTTCCAAATTCCAGACACATGGTGTTGTGTTCATTGAGCACTACCCCAGGCTACTTATTTTTTTTCACCAGTAAAGGCTGTAATAGTCGCCCCCCAGCGTCTGGTCCAGTGGCTTCCCCTTTGCAGCAGCATTCTAGGGAACCACTTCAATTAGAAGCACAAGCACAGGGGGCAGGATATGTCAAAGGTGAGGTCATGCTTTGCCAGCCACTAAATAGCTTTCACTTGGAAGGGGCCATTATCCTAGTCAGTGAAATGGGCCAATGCCAGTCCCTTAGAGAGATCTAGTACAGATCAGATGAAACAGGCATGACATTGCCAGCGCTGCTTGACACCATTGTCCTGTTTCTATGACATGTCTCCCACAGGTAATGGCCAGAGAGGGTTCTGCTATGACATGATATCAGCCAGAACGTTGAAAATTAAAGCTCCCCCATCCCACAGAACCTGCCCTCAAGCAATGTTTGACTTGGTTGGCATAAATGCCACAGCTCCCCAACCTCTTGAGTGTGATCAAATATAAGCACTAAGTCCACCCTAAGCCCATCATGTCCTGAGACACAGAGCTCCGGACACTCACAGTGAGAATTTGGTGTTGTACCTTATAAATTATAGGTGCCCTTCTGCTCTCAACTCCCATTCGGCTACTAGTATGCCTGGAATCATTTCCCAAAGACACTACTGAGATCATTTCAGGTTTTTCTGAAGAGACCAATTATCATTTCTCTAAGTACAAATTTGAAACAAAGCAAATCTCATGGAAGAAAGGGTGCTAACAGTTGCCTCATGCAATTCTTGAGCCATTGAAGGCCATACTTCTAAGCCCTCTACAATTCTTCTCATACCCTCCTCTTCACAAAAGCTGCCTCAGGGAATATTATTGCCTGTTTCTTTTATGGATGAGAGCATTCTGTTAAGAATATGGAATAAGTCAAGTCACTAAGCCAGAGAGAATTCCTAATCGTTTGGGTTTCCAGTACTGTCACAACCTCTGCAGAGGACATCCACAGTTACATTGCCATCCCTGTGCTCAAGTTAGAGAGGTAAGACATGGGAAAAATGGGGCAATTAGGTTCTAACTCATGTCACTTGGACAGAAGTAATTCTTTTCAACTCTTGACCATACACGTTATAAAGCCTTTTGAGATGGTGACCTGGTCCTCCTGTCTAGATGGAGCCTCTGAGCCCTCTAAAGCGTCAGTGGGCAACTCATAGCAGACTGGGGAGAACTGTCCTTGGCCAAACCTTTTATCTTCACAGCTGTTTCATATCAAGCCATCCCCTACCACAGAGATACCTCAATAAATGATATCTCAACAATTCACAATGCTTTGAGCATTCAGGAGATCAAACTATTGATGTGTTAGCCACTTTATGCCACTTTGGCAAAGTATATGAATTTTAACTTAATTAATTTAAAGTATATAAATTTATTTTGGTTCAGATTTTAAAGATTACAGTCTATAGTCAACTGGGCCTGTGATGAGACAGGACATCATGACAGAAAGAGTGTGTGACAGAGGTGGCTGCACACTTCATGAAAGTTAGGAAGGAGAAATGGAGGAAGGGACCAGGAGGGAAGTATATTTTTCAGAGCAAACCCTCAACCATCTTTTATCTAACTAGGACCTGTTTCCTAGCTTCTACCACCTCCCAATCAAGTCATTAAATCATGAGGATATTCAAAGGGTTAATGTACTGATCTGGCTGGACCTCTGATGTAGCAATCATCTCCAAAAGCTTTCATTCTGAACATTCATTGACCAAGGCTTCCACACATGGCAGGAGTGGAAAGACCCTGTGTCCGAGCCACAACACTTGGCTAGAGATGGAACTGAACCTGAATAATGGCTTTACTTCAGAACGCTCCCCCAGGATCACCCTGAAGCAAGTCTCTGGCAATGGCCATATGATCCTTTAGCATCTTTCATCTCCCATTCCGCTTTTCTTAACTGTTCTCCTGAGAGCTAACCTCGAGTAATCACATCTCAGGCTAATGCCAGGAAACTCAGTTGAAAACACTGCATACAAGAACCATCTGTGAAGCTTTACAGAAGAACTTACAATTGGGTATTTAAACATCCAGGGTTACTGAACATAAGACTATAGATTTTGGAGGTTGGGGACCACATGACCATACATTTAAAAGCCTAATGGGTATTTCAAATATACCAGGTTATTTCTTAACTTTTTATTTGGAAAACTTCAAACTTATGGGAATAATGAAAGAATGAAATAATGATGAACACCTACACACTCTTCATCTAGACATACCAATTATGAACATTTTGCTGCATTTTCTTTTCTCATTCTCTGGCTCCTCCTATATCAAAAATAATTTGCAAGTACGGTGTAGACACCATGACACTTCCTTCTTTGATGCTTCAGCACTTATTTAAGAATAAAGATAGTCTCCTACATAATCCCATTACCATAACCACCACTGAGGAAATGAATATCAGTTTCATAATATCATCAGAATATCTTGTCTACATCTAAGGTATATGCTCATGTGTGTAGACCAAGAGATGAAATTTTCTCATCTATAGATACAGTACAAGTTTGTAGATAGAAATAATCTGTAGTGATTAAAACCAACGGGAATTCTTCAAGGAAGAACTGGTGATTTTAATAGGGCTTGTGAAAGACCAATAAAAAGGAGGAAGAGAGGGCATGCTCAGTAGAAGTAAGTGAACATGCACACACAAACACACAGAATGGCAGTCCACGTGACCTTTAGTGTGGTTCTAACTAGGTAGAGATAGCAGGCTGTGATTCTCTGTTGTATTTCAGAGCATAAAATAAGCTGAACACATCTTACAGTGGCATAGTCCAGAGATACAGCAATTCAAACTATCAGAGATACGGCATCCTCATTTTAGGAAAAATTAAGACTCTGGATTTGTAAGAGTTCTGTAAAAATTTTTAAAACACATTCTTGTGAACTATAAAGAACAGTGTTTGAAGGTTTGGGGTCAGAATTAGATTGGAGAATTCAACTCTGATTGAAATGCATTCAAATACTGATTCTATAAACACTCTCTATGCACATATTATGTGCCAGGTTGCCAATCTAAACATAGGAAACAGAAGGTCTGAAAGAAAAATTAGACAAGGTTCCTGATGGAACTTTAATTCTTATTAGTATGTGTGCTGGGTGGGAGGGGGGCCAAGAATGACTCAATAGTCAAGTAAATAAGTAAACAAGGAAATATTCGATTGCTGTTGATATGGTTCCCATGAATATAAAAGGAACAGGTTTCATATTGATTGACGGTTACTTTAAGTTGGGTATTCAGAGAAATTAACATTTAAAGCTCCGTTAAACTAGAGCCAGCTACCAACTTCAAAGAACAGATTGTCAAAAATTGACTCAAGTTCGGGAGCTACATATCAGAGTGGTGACTTTAAATAGTCCACAGCATTGTATTTAGACAAGTAGGCAAATGCTATAAGCCATGGCTTCCTTTTCCCAGAGAGCTGGTAGTTAAACATGTACCAGCACACCACGGCAGTACAATCAAACCTGAAGGAAGAAAGACATCAGTGTGACGCACAAGGAGAAAATACCCTCCAAAAGCTGGCGCATTATCCCAAGGACAATAATCTTGCAGGTTTGCTAAACACAAAAGGCTGATGTGTGGTGACGGAGAAGAGAGGCATGGGGTGGGGACAGAATTGGGCAGAAGCATGGTCATCTGGAGCTGTGCAGGCCTGGTGTGTGTCATTAGGGTTTTTATTTAAATGTGATAGAATGCACTGTGCGCTCCTAAGTATATGAACAGCATTAAATTTAGCTTGACTCGTGTCTTCAGAGACTGCTTTGATTGTTGCAGAATAGATTGGAGGAAGAATGACAGAGAAGAAAGTAGCTAAGAATGGAATGCTTATAAAGCAATGTATGTAAAAATTATTCATTGCAACAGTGCAATGTCAAAATATTGGAAACAGCCTGAATGCCCATCAATAAAAGAGAAAGTAAATTCATAATGGTGTAGTCACAGAATGGCTCTGCTCAGTAGCTGTTGAAAAAGTGAAGACATTCCTGACTTACAATTAAGAAAACAACCCCAACATATTAGCAAAGGTAAAATTGGTCCAACTGAACCTAAATGATGCTGTTATTTTTGTGCAAACCAGCAAAGCAGAAAAGCAAACTACACTTTTCTAATACTTGATTATGTACACATTACGCATTACCTGATAGAGATTTTAAGAAATGACGGCTCAAACAATGTTCAGCTGTGATTTATGAAGGTTAAATGGTTGTGAAAATTGCCAATTTCATGAGATTTCTCCTCACTATTTCTACTTTTCATTTGATAAGCAGTTTCAGAAACTAGATGGGGTACAGAATGATGAGATAGAGCTTTTAGCATATGACTTCCAGACTTTGTTAAAACGTAAAACATTGTATTTTGTTAAGTTTTTTTAGTTAGATAGCCAGGTAGATAATTGATTGAGAGATAATAGATGAAGGATAGATGATAGATAGATAGATAGATAGATAGATAGATAGATAG